>SNQJ01S0112640.1:14027-28554 GCA_010110895.2 Picea sitchensis
GGTGACAAGATCCCAGTTCAAACTATATTGCCAGAACTTGACGAGGAAGGAAAAGTCATGTTTTAGCCCGAAGCCATCACTGACACAAGAATTCACCAGTTGAGGAATAGATCCATTTCAGAGTATCTCATTAAATGGAGGAAACTTCAGACTGAAGATTCCACTTGGGAAGATGAGTCTTTTAGACAGAAGCATCCAGAGTTACTCAAGCATTGCGGAAAACACTTGTCTCAGGGGGAGGGGAATGTTAAGCCCTAATATTGGCTCATTACCCCTTAATTGGGGCATATTATATTAGTGATGTTATTTTATTTATGTCGGATTTAGGCCATTAGTTGTAATTATACCTCCTAGTTTCCTATATATACCAAGGAGACATTTTCATTTTGAATCATCTTGTACTTGAACATTTAAGTAGGGTAAAAGGAGGTTGTCCCCTCGAAGAGGCTTATTATGTGAAATTATCTCTCTTTCAAGGCGTTGAGTACTTTTTCTGAGGATTTTCTATGCTATATTGATATTTGGTTCTTAACATAATGTATTGCTACAAATGAAAGAAACCTTGAATGATCAAAATAATATCAACTTATCAGAGAGCTTCAAAGGACAAGAGAACATAGAAGCAAGAATATGAGAGTTCGACATTGACTATGTCCTGGATGAAGAAACACAGGTAAATATCACGACAGAAGGAACTTGGGAAACTTTAGGGAAGCCTGTTATGATTCCTTCATTGGGAGGAATAAGATTATTTAGAGGAAAGTTGATAACCCTATGTGGAAGACTCACCCAAATATCTATGAGTGCTCATGGAACTTCGACAGAGGAAGATTTTGAGGTTGTTAAATTTTTTGAGAACAATGCCCCATTTTCTATATTACTAGGAAAACCTTGGATTGAAAAGGATCAGACAAGAAGAAAAGAAGAGAAAGTCTTAGAGCAGAAGAAGAAAGAATTAAAAGATTTCATGACTAGGACGATAGCACACTTGATTGAAGAAAAGGAGAACATATCAAAGCTAATTAGAACTAGAAGCTTGGGTTTCGAAGTTGAAAGAACACATGCACACTCACAGATGAGTAGAATACCTAACCCAAAAAGAGAAGAAGTATTACTCTCTAACCCTATGAAAGAATCTCAACAACGCGAAGTTACTATGCTAAAAGGAGATAAGAATCAGAATGAAAAGAGGAATACCGAGACAAAGATCACTAGGAATAAGGCTAGGAAGCTCAGTAAGAAGAGAAAAAATATAGAAAAGTTACATAAGGTTCCAGAGGGGACTTCACAGAAGGAAGGTTTGTAAGACTGGAACTTCGTCGAGATATCAGAACAGCACAACATGGCACTTCGCCATGGTGAAGCGATATAGCCGTTGGAAGCATTATAACAATTAGACCGATGCCCTGAATGGTTAGAACAACAATAATGTCCCAAAGACTCACCATCAGACCGTTGGGACCACGCTGCAATGGACAAAACTACATTGATGAAGGCCTCTCATCCGTTGGAGAGATTCGTTACATTGTTTCTACTTAGTCCATCGACTGTTGCACCGAGAACACTTTTGCGAATTCTATCCAAGCAAACTCATTGCTACCACGCTGTGTTTATTGAGATCAACACCTATTCCATTGCATTGTGCACTTATTCATCCACACAAGTTATCCGATCTTGAGCGTGTATGCTGGACGAGCTCAGTGCTGCAGAGAAAGCTGTTGAAGAAGTTCTCAGCGATCTCATGGCCAAAAAATTAATGTCCGCGGGTATTCAAGCATCATCAACAAGAGGAGTGCAAGCCTCTCCGTCAATTTCTCATGGATTCGGACCATCCCGACCGACAATAGAGAATATAACCAAGCACAGAGATGACCTAGCGAATGAGAAGTTAATCCCGACCATCCTACCCGACTACATCCTGCCTTTGGCTGGCGCGGTGAGTCATGACAATGTCTTGAGGGACTTTGATTACACCATAGTTACTGTGTACCTCCCGAAGGGGATACATGCACTTAGAATGCAACAGGATAAGATCGCGACGTTGAAGTTCAATGCATTCAACCTAGGAGACCGCAAGAACCATAGTATGCTCGCTCCTTACAAATACTTGACCAGGATGAAGGGGAAGAACTCGAAAATAATCTCCCAGCCATGGACTATGAACCTCGCGTAGTCCACCCTCTTGAATGTAATGAAGATTCCCCACTTTGGAAGGAACTAGGAGGTTAACGCCTGTTTTAAGCTCCTGCTCTCATGCTACCATGGTGGCTACCTATGGCTAGACTGACACATCACAATCGATTTGATGTTGAACCATAGGATCACTAGATTGAACATGGAGGGACCTGACCCACATGCCTTCTACCCAGGGAAGGCTACAGATCACACATTAACACAAAAGATCAAAGAAACATATAGCGATGTAGAAAAGGGAATGCGAGGCTACAAGGTATCTTCCATCCAGAATGGCACAGTATGCCTGGCCTGCCATCTGATCGCAGGAAAGCTTGTGAGAAAGAACCGACCTACACAGGTCACAGGATTCGTTGTTGACCTCACTGGGAAATGTGTAGAAGGACTCCAGATGAATTGGGCAAAGTACTTGGTCAACTAGATGGAATTAGACTATTGTGAAGCTCAGGATCAGGGCTATGAATTCCACTTTAGCTAGCTCTTGATCCTCATCGCATTTACCGCTTGGAAGATGCCAGAAGGTGCGGCCTTCCCAGAAATTGAGTTATTCGAGCCGCTCGTCGTGAAGTTCACCATGCTCTAGTACTCGAGCGACATGGGAAAACAGTGGCAGCCAAATGTGGTCTTTCATACATATTATCTCCAACTAAAGAGGGCTATTGAAGTTGTCCCTCATATGACACCAAACACCTTGCATCGGTTCTAACCCCTCATGAAGTTCTGTACAGATCAAAACTTCATTTATATCACCATGCGCATAGATGAGCATAAAGAAGATATTTAATCATACTATAAGCTCACAAAGGAGGACCTCGAATACATAACCAAGGATTGGTTGGCAGAGCTCCTCATCCCCGCTGACCCCGCAGAAATGTCAGACCTTGAACTAATCAACAGCCCGGAAACCACTCATGAAGCAAAGGATACCCTTGGACCCAACATAAGTAAGAAGACCAAAGAGGTCCAAAACTTGAGCAACACATCGGAAGAAACTGCTTCAGTATCACCTGCCCGAGGGGGTAATGATGAGGAAAATCAAGAAGATACCAATGAAAAATAAGATCAACAAAAGCAGGGAGAAGTAACACTGCCTAGGGATCCTATTGATGAGGCTGATCCCTTGAATAAAAGGAAGGTTTCCCCCACAAAACCCACTTCCCGAAAGAAATCCAGAGCCACCTTGACTAATATGCATATTGTGCTCACTGTAGATGACTTCGAATTCATCATCGCAATTGTAGCAGATGCCTCATAGGACATCTTGCAGAAATAGGAAGACAAGTAGGAGGATATGTACGGCATGATCAAGGTTGAACTCATAGGGGTACAACAATCCATTCAATCTAGCTGCTCAGTATCCACTACGCCCCCACCATCAGAAGAACCAGAGTTGGGAGATGATCCTTCGCAACTCCGTAGATTAGTTGATGTGACCGAAGCTCACCTTTGTCGAGCACAAGATGAGAAATACTAGGCCACAGCGGCCCTGAAACAAGCCTAAGAATAAATGGTAGAGCAACGTCGGGTTGCAAAAAAGGAGAAGGATGACCTTCAAACCAAGTTTGAAGAGGAGAAACCACAAATCCAACAGGAGGAAAAGCAGTTGCTCGCAGAGCAACTTGAAGTCAAAGAAGCAGTCGACGGAGCATTTCTCTCTACGACAGGATTAGAGCCAAAGGTAGAAGACCAAGTGGAGCATCAAGTAGCACATCTCATGGAAGCTATCCAACAACTTCAACAAATAATAGCAGACTTAGAGCTATGAATAGTGCCCAATACTCCACCGGATGTATGATATCAAAGAGAAGAAATTGCTCGAAGAGTAGTTAAGAGAATCAAGGCCCTCGCCATGGAATGTAAAAAACTAAGTGATCGTAGTGCCCAGACTTATGAGTGACTCACTGAGGATCCTAAACTAAAGGCACTGGATTCATAGCTCCAGGAGGCAAATCAACAAGAATAAATAGTATAGGCACAGTTGAAGCCCCTGTCAACCATTGAGAGGATGAAGTGATCCCAAGAACAACCCACTGCTCAGGAGTAGGTCCACACCATTTAGAGAAAAGTCATGGAAGTGACTCAGAGGCTCCAACCAATACTGGATGAGGTTTTCCAACTATTCGCAAAGATTGAAGGCCGAGGAGAAGAACTGGAGAAAGTAATCACTACAACTGAACAACGCTTAGAGGTACTTGTCAACGAAGCAGTAATCCAAGAGTTCATTGAGCACGAGGTCGTGGCACAACAACAGTTCGAAGCAACTCGATTCAAGATCAAGGCTTTTTAAGCAAATCTACCCATACCAGAGTGACTCGGGATGAGTTACAGGTGAGTGTTGGGGGCCTGTTGGCCCTTAACCAAGTTGTGAGGATCCTTAGTCATGTTTGACCTACTTTTGGGACTTTGACAGGCTGTCGAAGGCGGAGCACAAGTCGAAGCGGAGATCGCAATATCTCGGCCCCTTTTTAGGGATTTTTGGGTTTTGGGCTTATGTAACAGGTATGAGGATGTCGGCCTGTGGGTTTACCCATGCTTAGGCCCTTTTTTTAATGTATAAATAGAAATCTAGGCGATGTAGGAGGTAGTTCAATCTATGTGATTGAAGAGAGGCTACACACTGTGTTGTAAGTTCTTTTTGCATGCTATGTTGAGAACTTGCAGAGCTAGGTGCAAGTGATTGTAAGAGACTATGAAGAGGCTTTGTGTTGTAAATCATGGAAGGAGGATCTAGTGGAGTGCGCGTAGATCTCCGTCCCTCTACGAAGTAAGATATCATGGCTCCGTGCATGTAGAATATTGACAGAAAGAAATAAAGAATAAGAGTTGGTGGACGTATCCCCAGGGTGGGGGTGAACCATGTATACCCTATGTTGTGGTTTCTTAGTGCTTTATGGTTGTTCTCTTGCTTATGTGGTTAAAGGCTTAATGCACTGATATATTCTTAGAAGAATCCAATGTGATAGCTTAGTGCTGAATAATCTGAATGAATGTTAGATCTTATCTATGTTGGTATGCTTAGTGCTTGAATCTATTGCATCTGTGTGAATACTACGTTGATCTATTATTAGGGTTTAGTTGCGCTATAAGTTAATACTGAATATTAATGAACTATAAATTCTAAGTGTTATGTTAAGGTGTTACAATCACAGATATGTGTCCTAGCTAAGGTTGCAGACATCTGAGTCCTTCAACCACCCCTGCCTCTACCTCGGGTGAGACTTCATCTGCTTCGCAGGTGTTGTCGAACGAGCTGGTAGTTAGGGTTTTGTTGGTGTGTTTTTGTAAGAGTTGAACCTTGGGTCTACCCCTGTGCCAACACTTGTCATATGTACCATCCATTTCATTTTCCTGAGACCCATCCCAGATCTCCTCTTACGTAAAATCATCCCACAGTCTGCTCTAGTTAGGGAGATTGTCCCTCCCCACCACACACTTGATGAAAACCTTCCACTCCTTGGTGAAGCCTTTGAGGGATATCTGCACCAACTTTGACTTAGGAATGAATTCTCCTCCAATTCGTCCTTCACGTGTACAACCTGAGTGAGGTAGGTGGCCACATTCTCTCCTTTGGTCATCCTAGCATTATGGAGCTTGTCCTGAAGAGCCATTTTCTGGTTCTCGTTCTTTGCCTCATACAGACTTTTCAGTGCATCCCACATCTCTTTGGTTGTCTTTTTCTCATCCAAGTGAGGAATAAGGTGGTCTTTGACCCAGTCCAAGATGATTATATGAGTATTGGCTTCATTCACCTCATGAGCATCAAGAGCTATGGGATGTAAAGGAAGTACAAGCACGACGGTGTTCGCAAACAACCATAATTTGTTCTCCTTGAGAACATTGTTGATTGTAACCTTCCACTATAGGTAGTTGGAGATCCCCTCCAACCTATCTTCACACCTGATGCTGGAAGTCATCTTTGTCCTCCTAAGAAAGAACCTCTTCTCCCTTCTTCAAGCTAATGGTCCAGCAAATCACTTGTTGTCCCAAGTGCCAAAGCTGCCCACTGAACTTCAGAGAACCTACTCTAATACCATGTTGCAATACATCTTATTTCAATACCATACTTAGGCTAATTTAGATTTTAGCCTCCTACAAAGATCCAACAACCATGCACCTGTACTTTATGGAAAAAAATACTAATAGACTAGTTTTGAAATAAAATAGCAATGGAAATAATGTATGAACAACATACAATAACCCTCATTTGGCACACAAAATCTGAGCATAAACACATGAAGAATAACTCAGAAAATAGGATAGATTTGAGGAAGACTGTGTCTTTAGTCATCTTAAGGAAACATTAGAAACAACAATAGAAATATCTCTTGGTTTTCATGCCCAGAAAAAGTATAGATCTTTACCTCACTCTACAGATTGATTAGCAACAGAGAAACAACTAGAAATCCGTGCCAATACCCAACATAAATTTGTGTGCCTCTTTGTAGCTACAAAAACAACAAACTACGTTGTACGACCTCCTACAATTCATACTGTATGGCCTCTTCTAATGCTGAAACTGTCTAGAAGTGTGTGTCAATCTTCCTAGGGATGTGTTCCAACTTCTGCATGTTGAAACTATTTCCTTCCAAGCTAGGAAACCCTCTCGGGATGCATGCCCCTTCACCTTACCACAACCTCTCTTTAAAAGTGCTCCCTCCTTCTCCTAATGAGCTGCCTTTCAGTGAAATTTAAAATGTAACTTCCCTAACCCTTGGTCTTCTAATGAGATTGACAATCAAGATTAGATCTTGTCCTCATGAGATCAACGATCACGACTTAATCATTCGTTGAGGTCACTTAAGTCATTAAAGTGACCCATAACATCATAAAATCACTTTTACATTAAAAAAATTAAAAGACCCAACTTTATAAAATCACTTTATAAAGTTACTTTATAAAACCGTATTATAAAGTCACTAGGATAAATTTTGCTTGGTCACTTTTGCATGATGCCAATGCAGAAGTACCTCCAAGCTACTAAATTTAAACATGTCCTACCTAGTGCCTTTGATTTAAAAGGTATGACCATGTTATTGTTTTCTATAATCTTTTGCTTGCTTGATAACAATAAATATTATCATTTAGCGACTTATGTGTTCTGGTTTAAAAATAAAATAAAATAGAAAATGGAAGTTGGAGTGGATCTGATGTTTGAAATAATGTTGTGTAATGAATTATGTGCTTCCTCTTATGTTTTCAAACATATCCTTAACAATAAGTAAAACAAAACTAGCAAACATTGAAGAGGCATTTAGTAATGACTGGGTTGGATAAAGACTTTTACTCCAATGTGAGCTACTTTGAAAACTTTTTGCAGCAAAAGGTTTTATGTCATGCCCATGGACATTGGGAATTTCTATAATCCTTTTCTTGAATGGAATCCAGTTGTGCACCTAAAAACATAACAAATCTTAAACAAGTGTTCTAAGTAAACTTCTCTTTTCTTGAATTTATTTATGATTGTAAATATATTAACTAATTATGGCTGGTATGAATGGTTTGACAATTTGAATCTAACTGATGAGCGTGCTGCTCCGACGCCCGCCTAGGGTTCTATATCTGACACGCTTCAATTGCAGCGATGGAATATTCAACAGGAGGGGAGTTTCCTCCCTTTCCCCCTCCTTCAGTCGAATCCTCCTTTCGCAATCTCCTGGCCACCCAAGGTAAGAAACTTCCCCCATCATCCCCTCCTAGCTTCGTTAAGAAGCTCGACTCGATCCCTGAGATTGAATTACCCCCAAATCACCCTATGCGGGTAGTGATTTCTCTGTTTGATCATGGATTGGTAGTCCAATTCATGGGCTTATGGTCGTCAACCAGATATAAAGATAACTGGATCCAAAGGAACTGGAATCCGTTGATCCAGAATAATGTCACTTGCTACGAGGTGGGAAGAGGATTCTTCATCTTCGAATTTATCTCACAAGAAGACAAAGATATAATCTTCAGGAATGGCCCGTATTTTATGGGAACCCAAGGGTTGTACCTAAACCGATGGACACCAAGCTTCGACCCTACATTGGATGTTCCCAAGGACATCCCAGTCTGGGTCAGGCTACCTAATCTCCCGATCCACTGTTGGAACCCTAGCTCACTCCAAGAAATAGGGAATGGGCTCGAGCAGAATATTGACAGAGAAAATCCCAAAGACCAATACTCCTATGCGCACATTTGCATGGAAGTGGATCTAGAGGTTGGCCTACCTAAGGAAATCAAGTTAAAGGTTGGATATTGGCAGCATTACCCGAAGCTCGACTACGAACAACTACCTTTCAAGTGCAGGGGATACCATGAATATGGCCACTTTCAACGAAACTGTCCAAAAAACTCTAGAAAAGAGAAGGAAGACGGAGAAGGCTGGAAACAACCTAGAAAAGGGAAAACATCAAGCAAGGNCGACTACGAACAACTACCTTTCAAGTGCAGGGGATACCATGAATATGGCCACTTTCAACGAAACTGTCCAAAAAACTCTAGAAAAGAGAAGGAAGACGGAGAAGGCTGGAAACAACCTAGAAAAGGGAAAACATCAAGCAAGGAAAAAGGATCTCGGAATGAAAATTCAACCACAACTCAACCCAAGGATCAGGGAAATCAGACAGAAGCTACCCCGATAGGGAGCAGTTTCAAAGTAGGGAGCAGTTTCAAAGTGTTAGAATAAGAACAACCAGAGAAAATGGTCATTGAGGAACCAAAGGAAACCCCCCCAAATCAATTTAGAAATGCATGAAAAGACACCACCAGGAGCTCAAAATCAACCAGAACTTGAAAGGAAATAGGGGCAGGGAAAGGCCGCCGCAGAGCATGAAGGAAGTCAAGACGTGGAACTAGGAGAGGTTTCCTTAGATAACGACTATCTGGGCGTTGATGAATCCATTGTCACACCTAAAAAAGTAGGCAGAGGAAGGAAATCAAAGAAATAAGAAAGGGAAAAGGAAACCTACAAAGGCGTCCTTAGTGGCTTACAACCAACAATCAAACAAATGATCAATGTAAGAATGACAAGAAAGCAGTCTAGGGCCTACNTAAATCATGAAGCTAACCTCCTGGAATTATAGGGGTTTCAGCAATAGAATAAAGGAAGAATCCCTCAAGGACATAATCAAACTAGCAAAGATCGAGATCCTTCTAATCCAGGAGACCAAGATGGAGGAACCAAACCTTCTCCAAGAAACAAAATCCCTTTGGAAAAAAATCCAAGGAATAACAATAAGTGCAAGAGGAGCCTCAGGAGGTCTTGGAACCCTTTGGGACACTGCAAAATATGACCTAATTATATCTGAAACATGCATGCATTGGATTTTCACTAGTCTTCTTTACAAAGAAATAGACCGATTGGTAAGCCTCTTCAACCTCTATGTCTTGGTCTTATTAGAGGAAAAAAGAAATTGTTGGGATTCGATTAAAGATTTTCTTCTCTTAAATGACCTTGAAAACATCATTATTGGAGGGGATCTCAATGTAACCCTTGCTGTGGTTGAAAAAAAAGGTGTTTCCATTGTGAGATACCCTGCAAGGGAATGGGTAGAAGATATCATGTCAAATTGGGAGCTGGAGGATGCCAAACCAACCAAGGGAAAATACACTTGGTCAAACAAGAGAGTAGGACCGAAGCATATAGCTGCTAGGCTAGACAGGTTCTTAGTCCAAAGCTCCTTTATGCTCTTGGGCCTATATCTCTCAACTACTATCCTACTTCACAATGTGTTAGATCATAAGCCAATCTTGTTAGATATTTCATAGGAAAAAAATCTAGGGCCGATCCCTTTCAGATTTAGCCCTACATGGCTTCAATTTGAAGGATTCCAGGACTTGGTTGCCAAAATATGGAATGAGAAGGTCAGAGGATCCCCCTTTTTTTTTGGGAAGAAAAATATAGGAGGCTCAAGGTAGTGCTCAAAGCCTAGGCTAAAACCCAAAAGAATCCAATTATTAAACGACAAGAAGCCCAAAAACAACTAGAAAATCACCTGCTGGAAATGGAAGAATAGGAGACAACTCAAGAAACTCTGCATCAAGAGGACCATATCCAAAGGACTTGGCATCAAGCCTGCAGAGAGGAGGAAAGGTATTGGTAACAAAAATCCAGAAGCCTCTGGCTGGAAGTGGGAGACAAAAACACCAGATACTTCCACAAGCAAGCTGAAGCAAGGAAGTAGTTCAAAATAGTCTATAAAATCCATGTTAATGACCATATTATCTCATATTTTGAAGGAATAAAAGAAGCTGTGACAGAAGCCTTCGAAAATCTCTACATAAAAACTCAAACGCCCTTAATAGACTCAAATTCCTATCCGCTCTCCCTAGTTCTGACCGTTATCCAAGAGGACAGAAACAACAAACTTGTAAAGGAAGTAAACCAACAAGAAATAAAAGAGGCCCTCGAACAGATGAATCCGGACAAGGCACTGGGACTAGATGGCTTCATAGCCATATTTTATCAAAACTGTTGGGATATAATAAAAACAGATCTAATAAAGTTGATCCATAAATATCACAATTGTAGCAAGATAGGAGGAGGAACAAACTCGTCCTTCCTAGCTCTTATTCCGAAAGAAAAAGGAGCAATAAGTTTTGTAATATTCCGACCAATTTCTCTCTGCAACACAAGCTACAAGATCCTCACAAAAATAATAGCCAACAGAATAAAAAAAATCCTCCTTGCAATCATCCCCGCGAACCAAGGAGGGTTCACCAAAGGACAACATATTGTGGATAACATCATCCTAGTTCAGGAAGCACTACATTCAAGCATTTGAAGAAAAGACAAAGGTATGATCATAAAACTTGATATCACAAATGCATTTGATAGAGCCAGACATAACTTCTTGTTCAAAGTCATGGAAAACTTTGGCTTTGCTCCAGCCTTTATAAATTGGATAAAATTTTGCATTGGACCCCCCTGGATTGCCCCCCTAGTAAACAATCGAGCAACTAAGTTCTTTCAAGCCTCTAGGGGCCTCCGACAAGGCTGTCCCCTCTCCCCACTACTCTATGCAATTCAAGCCTCTATGCTCAGCTTCCAACTAGATCACGATTAGATTAATAACAACCTCCAGGGACTGAGAATAGCCCCAGGGGTAAAATACATCAACCACACCCAATTCACGGATGATACATTACTGTTGGGAGGAGCAAGTGTACAAACAACAAGGAATTTTAAAGTGGAGCTGGACATTTACAATGAGATCTCAGGAAGTGAAATAAGCCTACCTAAAAGCAAGATTTACGGATGGAATACCTCGCCAAGATAAATGCTGGAGATACCAAGAGTCCTTGGAATGGAAGGTTGCACCAATTGGGACACGTTTAAATACCTGGGCGTACCAATTTTTAGAACCAAGTCAAAGGCATCTCAATGGATCCCACTGATCGACAAGTTAAAAGAAAGAATAAACTCTTGGGGAGAAAACTAGCTAAACATTGTAGGTAAATTTGTCCTCATTAAAGTGGTTTTAGAAAGCATCCCGATCTACCAATGTTCCTTGTTAGTAGCCCCAACCACCTTGATTCAGAAAATCGAAGTGTTATTCAGAAGGTTCCTGTGGGAAGGAGGGAAGAAGAAAGGGAGGAAATTGCACCTAATAAGATGGGAGAAAGTATCCAAGCCATATTCAAAAGGAGGCTTCCAATTCAAAGACATCTATTCCCAAAACTTAGCACTAGGATCCAAGCTACTTTGGAACCTTGTTTCGGGGAAAGCCTCCTAGAGAAAAAAAAATATCTGGAAGAAGTACTTCCGGGGCCCGAGAACAAATTGCCTGGATTGACCAACAACTGTGGTGAATGGTTCTCCTATTTTCAAATTGTGTCTAAAATATTTGAAGCTCTTCAGTCCTCACCTCACTTGGATACCAGGGAATGGAAAGAAAATTAATGTTTGGGAAGACTCAGTCCTGGGAGACCCGCCTTTAAGTTCATTGGAAGGTTTAAAATGGCTAAAATCCTAGATGAGAACTCAGGACCTAATAAATCTTTGGGACATCTCGATCTGGAGTGAAGATGTGGACAAAACTTGGCTTGTGTGGGAACTCAACAACAGACCTCAAGAGCTTGATGGGGAATGGAACACCTTGAAAAACAATATACAAGGGAAATTCCTAATAAAAGCAAGGAAAAAAGACAAGAGAGGATGGGGTTCATTCTTCAGAGCCTATACAACAATAGTATGGTATAAAAACTGTACAATTGTTCCTCACGTCCCGCTAGATCCAGCAATCTGGAGAGCCATCTAGACTTCCAAGTCCTTACTAAAGATAGATATGTTTGTATGGACCTTGGCCCATAGGAGCATTCTAACCAGAGAAAATATGATAAGGAGAGGATGGGAAGGCCCATCTAGATGTCCACTATGCATGCAAGAGGAGGAAACTTCAGACCATTTGCTCTTGCAATGTGCATACGCTAAGGAGGTTTGGAACTTGGTGCTTGGTCTGAAGCCAGGAACATTCGTCCTACCTTAAGAGACCACCACCCTGCTTTGAAATGGGAGCTTCCAATATCCCTTTCAGGTCTCGAAAAAATCCCACCTTTCCACTATCTGGAGAACACTCCCAAAATTCATCCTTTAGAAGAATTGGCTGGAGCGGAATAATAGGCTATTCAGGGAGACCAAAAGTAACCCATCACAAGTAGCAACAAAGATAAATGCCTTATTTGGCGAAAGAGCCCCGTACTTATGCAAAGTAAAGAAATCGAGACTCCTAGAGCTGCAAGAGGAGCAATGGATTAAAATCTTTAATATCAGGGACCGCCCACAACAAACAGGCAATGAGTTAAAACATGAAACTTGGGAAATCCAGAAGGAGGAGGAGGATTTTGAGGAATGGAAAAGGCATAGAAGAAAGCATATATTGTTTTTTGACAGTGCCTCTAAAGTAAACCCTAGAGTGGCAGGCGGAGGAGGGATCCTGGTAAGCCCCAATGGACAGCTAGAACTATCCTATGCCTGGGGATTAGGAGCAGAAACAAACAACAGAGCAAAAGCACTGGTGCTTTGGAAAGGGTTGAATCAGGCTATCAGGAAAAACGTCCAAGTGATTATAGGAGACTCCAGAATCATAATTCAAGCTCTGATCCATCGTAGCATGTTCAAGCAAGCAAAACTCCAACACTTTCTGGAGAAAATCCAACTTCAACTGGGAAGCTTGAGAACATATCAACTATTCCATGTTATTCAAAAGTTGAATGCACCAGCAGATGCAAAAGCCAACAAAGGCACCCTCTCAATTATTGGAACACTCCAAGCCAATGGAATCACGTCAATCATGGAAATTCTGTAAGGCCTGAGTAGGCAGGCTAAGACCAGAGTGGGCCAGAAAGGATAATGAGATCGCAAGGACACGAGCTGAAAAAGAGGGAAAGCAGAGGGTGCACCAAAGGCTCAGACAACTCACAAGGCCCGAAACAAGACATATAGAGATAAGATTGGCGTCAGGTATGAGGGTAAAGTCAGCCAATCAGTCACTGAAAACTCAGAAAAGGACAAGGACCCAACACAAGACCCATACTCTATGCTAGATCGCTTGAAGCAGCTGGATGCATTGGACCGATCATATGAATTGGAGCATGAATCTGGATGAAATCGGGGATAAAATAACAATTCGGGAAGAGCCATTCCATCCCATGAGAAACTTGGTAAAAGGAAGTCGCCCACGCAGAGACAAAGCATCAGTAGTGAAAGGAAATCACCCACAAAGAAGAAGGCAAACAGGAGAAGCAGTATCAGAGATCGCTTCCTTCTTAGGGAGAAAATCGTCGACAGAGGATAGGCTGAAGGCGATGGAGGAGGAACTGAAGAGGCTAAAACATGTTCTGCACAATCAAGATGACTTCCTTTAGAACGTGGATGATGAGGCAGGGCGACGACTAGAAATGCTAGAAGTCGATATCACAACGACCAAAATTGGGTTTTCTGAAGAGCTGGACCAAATTCGTCATGAATTCATAGACCCAAAGAAGATGTTTGAAGAACGAGTCAGCAAGTTGGAATCCCAAATGGAAAAACTGAACAAGGACTCACAACTGGAGCGAGGTTTTCCCAAGAAGGAGGGCCCAAGGAATTTTGGCTAGTAAAGCTTAGGCCAAGCAAGTACACTAGAAATAATGCTATGACGTAGGCATTTTGTATAGAAGCCTCCACATAAAGAGAATCTAAAGTTTAGGAAGGTTTTATAGATCTAAGAACTGTAATCAGGAAGATGGGTAGAGCCTCCTGGCTTTGTAACAATTCAGTCGAACTTGTATTATCTTAGATGTAACAGTTCGAGTGGCTTTGCCACTGCTCTTCTATAATAAAGCTCCATTAACCGCTTTTGTCAAAAAAAAAAAA
>SNQJ01S0112641.1:5611-34165 GCA_010110895.2 Picea sitchensis
CCATTTCTTTGTATGTAATAATATATATGTTGTGTGTACTTGTGTGTGTTTGTGTTTCAAGAATGTAGAAGAAAGGTACAAGCATTGAGATGCCTTGTTTCAATTGCATCTAAAGACATGCCTAACAAAGAAATGTCATATTGTATTTTTGTTACTATGCAAATGTCGAAAACATTCAAACACACTGTTATATATCTAAATAAACATAGGGATAAATAAATAATATAAGATATAAGTACTGTAAAAGATAAATAAAAAATAAAATACATCTATACATACAATTTAAATAGAAACACTAAATATAATAGGAAATAACTTAATAGTCATAACCTTTCATAAAAGTCACCAAGGTGCCGCCTTAGGATTATTTATATCAGGCCCTCTCATTGTAACAATATATCATTATTCAATCGTCTTTTATACATATATATATTTTTATTTCTCAGATTATTTGACTAAAAAAATCAAACGTGAGCTTTTCTTGCTCCATTGGTATCAGAGCCAAATCGCATCCTTTTCATATGTTGCCCATACACAACCATCGTCGCCATACATAGTTGTCAACGCTGCACACAGCCGTTGTCGTCGTCATACACAGCCCCACCCATCCTCCATATGATTTACATTAATTCTCCACTGTTCTGTATTGATGTATAACCACTGCAGCACACAACCTGCCATCCCAGTTGTACGACCTGTCGTACTCTACCACCGATCTATATGAGTCATCGTACAGCTAATTAAACACAATTAAAATTGTTGTACAACAAATTGAAGCCATCGTACTTCCAATTAAAGCGTTCATACAATCAATCGAAACCACCAAGAAGTAATTGAGTCATACCGTAACCGTATAGCCTCCAAGAAGCAATCGAACCATACAGTCCATACAACAACAATTAAAACTTTATCATTTAAGCTTGATCAGTCGTACAATTCAAAATTTCAAGAAATTATAAGGTAGTACAACAATTAAAACGCAATCAAAATTGAGCATAAAAATACACCGCCAATGACTATAAAAATGGCTGATATAAATTAAAGATTGGAGAGATTAGAAGAGCAACAAAAGTTGAATGCTACAAAGCATGATGAACTTAGGAATGAATTTCAAGAGAAAAATGACCAATTAGAGAAACGAATTGCTCAGAACCATAGTGAGCTACAACAAGAACAAACAAAAATAAAAAAAATTAGTTAATAAACATCATGACGAACTTAAGGATCTCATGACAAATCTTTCAACGTAGGTCGATTCTCTAGGTACCACCATCCCACAACCAAGTTCTTCAAGCAATTCTAGTCCACTGCCAAGTACTTCGAGTATGACAATCCCACAACCAACATGCCCCCTAACAACTTAGCAATCACCAACCAATTTCCATCATATACGAATCAACCAATTTTTCAGTACCCGATAAGAACAAAACTGGAATTATAAAAGTTTGACGGAAATGAAAAACAAGGCATTGCATGGTTTAACAGGGCAGAAGAATATTTTGAAATCTACAGTATCGAAAACAACAACAAAAAAATCAAGTATGCCTACATGTGGTGCAAGAAGTCGTCTTTTTCAATTAGCTGGAATACATTCAAGGATGATTTCTTTAAAATATTCCAGGGAATCAAAGAGTAAGCCTTTTTTACAAACTCTCTAGACTACAGCAAAAGGGAAATGTGGACGAATTTACACGACTAGGAAACACTAGCTATGCGAGTTCCAAGGATATCAATAGAACATCTAATTCAATCATATGTAACTGGACTAAAGCCACATATCCAAAACAAATTAAAACTACATGATATTACGACCATGGAAATAGCCATATGTAAAGCAAAAGCTATGGAAAAAAAGTTTGAAAGGTTATCATTACAAAGATTCAACAAGGCTTATTCACGATCAAAGGAGAGAAAATGTAGATATTGTGGAGATAAGTGGTCACCTAGATACAACTGCAACACTCAAAAATCATATAGATATGAAGCTGAAAAAGAATTTGACACCTCCAGTAGCAACTCTGAGGACGAAGTAAAAAGGAAAGAAACCAATTGTCGTAGATGCAGTAAGAAGTGGACTCCAGGTCATAGATATGCATCCATTAACTTATATCATTGCAAAATTATAGACCGGACAAAAAAAATTCACAAAGGGTGTCATTAGCATCAATCACATGTATTAGGCAGTCATAAGTAAGATGAATCAAAGGTCCTTAACAAGGTTATAGTCCAAGAAGAAGAAGTGCAACCACCTATAGATCAATATAATCCGCCCCATCTGAGGAACACTGGTACTATCCGTAACAGACAGGATGGAAAACCCAAGATATCACTTGTGGCAATTACAAGAAAGAGTGGAACGAAGGACCCTAAAATTCAAGGGAAGCATAAAGAGTAAAAATATCACAATCTTAATAGACACAGGAATTACACAATTTTGTGGATATTAATCTAGCAAAACAATTAAAAAAAAATTGTATACCTGTGAGGTATCTCATGGTTACAAAAAGGATTAGGATGATGCCATAAGGTTTCTGTACAAATACAAAACTTGGAACTACAAACCGGATATTACTCTCTACCGCTTAGTGGAATGGATATGGTGTTAGGAGTAGAATGGCTGATGCAATTAGGAACCTATGCAACAAACCTCCAAGAAAATTTTATGGAATTAAAATGGCACGGGAAGAACTACAAATTATATGGGTTAGGAAGCCCACATCATCCGCTATCTATTGGTGAAGTGATATTACTTTTATTGCTATTTTGTAAACATTGACTTCGTCAACATTTACTTTTAAATTGTTTATATTGAATATCAGATAGTCATTGATTTATATGAAGTACTAACCAAGATTGCACGTATCAGTTTCCTTGTTGTATTGTCTCAAGCATGTGCTTTTTCTTTTCTTTGGTTATACCTTATTATTCATTGTTTAGCCGGGACTATCTGATTGGCAGTGATCTGTAAAGGGGGAATTTGTCCTTTTATCCTTTGCCCTTTCAAAACTCCAAGTCACCGAGGACGTCTCCCCTGGGCCTAGCCTCCCTAAAGAGAAAGAGCTTTCCCATTGTGGTGACATTGGGTGGGATAGGTTCCTGTTACGCCAGTTTGGCCCTCTACCTTATAGCCTTTTATCCTAGTTACAAACTGTGCGATAACAGGACCTCCTCAACTCCATCTCTCAACTCAAGAGATCTCCCTAAATCTCTATCCTCCTTGAATCTGACATCTCTCCTCACCACCACTCTCCTTTGTGTTGAAAGGTAGATCTGGTAAGCCTTAGAGACCTTTGAATATCCAACCAGAATCCCCTTCTCTGTTGTGGGATCTAGCTTTGTCCTCTTCTCTAAAGGGACATGAGAGAACATCAAACATCCAAATATGCGTAGGTGCTCAACATCAGGCCTACTCCCAATGAAGACCTCCTCATGAGTCTTCCTCCCCAAAGCTCCATGGGGACTCATGTTCTGCAGATACACTACAGTACTACAAGCCTCTGCCCATAAGTAGAATGGCAATGCTTGATCGTGCAACATCAATCTCGTTGCACCAACTATGGCCCTGTTCTTCCTCTCTGCAACCCCATTCTATTATGGGTTGTAAGGAACAATCAGCTGCCCTCTGATACCTTGTTGGGTATAGAAATCTGCAAACTCTGTGGAGGGATGCTCATCTCCATTGTTCGACCGCAAAACCTTGATCTTCTTTCCTATCTGGTTTTCCACAGGAGCTTTGAACTCTTGGAACCTCTTGAAGACCTCACTCTTGGTCTTCAAGAAAAAGATCCAGGTCTTCTTGGAGTGGTCATCAATGAAAGTAACATAATACTCGCAACCACCCAAGGAAGCTCATGACATGGGCTCACACATATCAGTGTGTATCAAATCTAGTACCCCAGTTGATCTACGGTCACTACTGGGAAAAACAATCTTGGTGTACTTCCCAAGAGTACACCTTCTACACACCTCCTGATGCTCAATACCAAACTGTGGCAAACATGTCACAATATCTCTCAGCGATCTCAAAGCTCCATGATGCAAATGAGCCATCCTCTGATGTCATAGCTCACACAATTGACTGTTGTTGCTGCTACTAGCCAAAGCATACAATGGATGAAAAAGCAATCTGTACAAATTCCCCTCACGTGTCCCAATCACTCTGCCAGAAGTGATACTGGATCCCTTCAGGTGAATGAGGACCTTTGTCCCTCTAAAGGACACCTCAAACCCCCTATCCTGAATGGAGGAAACTGAAATGCGATTCTTCTTCAACACGGGGACATACAATACATACTTGAACACCAAGGGTGCATCAACTCCCTCTGAAAGGAAATTGTGCCACGCCCAACCGCTTTAACTATGGTGTAGTCTCCAAGCACTATCTCCAACTTGATCTCTAGATCTCTGAGATCAGTAAAGTGCTCTCTGACACCTGACATATGCCTGGATGCTCCACTGTTTATGTACCAAATGCAGGATGGTGTCTCAACTGTCGAACAACAAACTATCAAGGAGCACTCCCTCTCAAACTGAGAGGCAAACTCATCCTCCATTGTTGTCGTTGCAATACCATCATGCTTCTTCTTCTTCCTGTTGGGACACTGTCCAGCATAGTGCTCCAACTGGTTACAAGCAAATCATTTAACTTTGCTCATATCCTTTTGTTGCTCACCTCCTCTTTGTTGTTGTTGCTTGGCCCCACCCTTGTGCCCCTGCTTGGTCTTCTTCTTGCCCTTTGCCAAAAAAGCAAGATCCTCATTGCCATCCTCACCATGTTGCCGACTAGTAGATCCAAAGCCAACTCTAAGCTCCTCCTGCACAAAGTCATCCCAAAGCCTCACCCAACTGGGCATATGCTCTCTCGCCACAATGCCTCGTACAAAACTCTCACAAGGTTTGGAAAATCCATTTAAGGTTGTCCTCACCAACTCAGAGGGATCTACTATCTCGCCAATCGCTGCCAACTCATCACGAATCTGAGAAAATCTCGTGAGGAATCATGTCACTGAATCAGTCTTCGTCATCTTGGTGCCCCTTAACTTCTCCTAGAGCACCATCTTCTAGTTCTGGTTAGGACTCTGGTAAAGGCCGCATAATGACTACCACATCTGAAATGCAAACTCTTTACCATAAACGTGAGGAATGATATGGTCCTTGACCACATCAAGGATAGTCCTCTTGGCCCTGATGTTCCTCTTTGGGAACTCAGCCATGAGCACTGCATCTGTAAGAGGTATTACGAGGTTCTCCACAATATCCCATAGCTCAAGTTCCTCCAAGATCAAGACTATCCTAGCCTTCCACGGAGACCAATTTCCAACTCCCACTAGCCTATCCTCCACCCTCAAACCTGCCACCAACATGGCTTCCATCTGATGCTAAGAATTGATGTTAAATGGACCAAACAAATCTGATGCTAACAATTGTGAGGTGAAGTAAAAATCTGTCAATTGTTTGCAAACTAAATCAGCCAACTCATGTGCCCTTTGGATCTGATACCATGAAGAATTTTGAGGTTCCTATAGCTGCCCAACCGGCCTGTCTTTGACCTCTTGTTAGGCACTAGTTTCAAGGGTTTTCAAAATTGTTTTAGGATTGTTTTAGGACAGCCACCAAGTCTGAAATCTCTACCCACTGAATCTACCCTTAAGCTTGTGATTTTATGCTCTTTTGATGCCTCTTTGTGAAGGGTTTAATTAGGATAGTTTTGTTGTCCAAATTAGCTCTTACACATGCATCAAAACATAAAATACTCCTCTAGATTCTTTACACCTACTTGCTGAAATAAAAGAATGCAAACCACAAGATCTTTACACGTATATTTTTGGTCAACATGACCCTGGAAAAACCCCCATGGAGAAAACTAGTTGGAAGAGAAATTTTATTATGGAGATCTCATGCAAAATAGCAGTAAGAGAAAATACAAAGGAACCTGATACAAATGGTCAACTCCACTTGAGCTTGGCCTTGAAGATCCTTTGATGAAGTGCACCCCCTCTTGGGACTTGTGCCCTTGCTCTTGCTTGCCTGCTACACTTGGTGTTTGTGCCCTTGTTTGGTCTAAGCCCATGCACCCTTGTTCATGCCTCAAAAAATAGCACCCCCTCTTCAATGGATGTGTCGCCCATCTCCTTGCATGATCTAGTGTGCCCTCAACCAAACAAGTGTGCCTTCCCTTCACCAAGTGCGCCAACCTTCACCAAGCTTGGTGCACCCTTATTCCATGGATGTGCCCCCTTTGAGTTAGACACTCAATAACTCAAGGGGACCACTTTCCAAGGTACCCAAAACTCAACACTTTTGTCCTCAGCCTTGGTGACATTGAGAGGACTAGTTTTGTCCTCAGATCTAAAGGATTGGATAAAGTTACAGAACATAATTATCGTCTCTTGTGTATTGATGATTCATCTTTGATTTTGTTGTTTCCGCTGCATATGTTTTCAGTCAAGTGTAAAGTTGTTCAGTGATAGTTGGATCACTAGGAAGCAATTTTCAGATCTAAAATTAGTCACATAGAGTTGCATGTGAAAATTGACAAGGGAGTCATCTAGTTAGACACACTTACTACCGCATGTAAAACAGATTTTTTGTTGTAGATTCTTCTTTTGTTCCGGGCAGGTCACAATGGTGAACACTTGAGGTGAGAGACTGAGTTGGAAGGGGAAACAACTTCCGATCTTGAAAGGCAGGGGTTCTTCTTCTATTGGAGGAGAATGACCTCAAGGAGTGTGTTGAGGATGTGGTTCCTAGCCTGATTGATCCAGTAGATTTGGAATTTCATAGGAAGAGGGAAGTGAAGGGCAAGCGGGTGTTGCTAGAATCCTTGAAGGATAATCTGACCCCCCACATTTCTAAGAAGAAGTTTGCCAAGGAAATGTATGATACTTCAGTGGGTCTATACCAAAACATGAATACAAGCAGGAAGTTATATTTGGCTTACCATCTTCAAGTTGTTAAGATGTCCAATGAGGACACAGTCGTGAACTACCTTATGAAGATTACTTAGATTCGAGAATAGCTTGCAGCCATCAAGGAGACAATTGAAAATGTTGAGTTGGTGAATGCTTATTAGAGAGGTCTTCGTGTCTTGAGAGAACCATTTATGCGGGGGATCGTGCATGAGAGAAGTTAGGAGACTTTGGCAGACTATGGACCGATTATCAGGAGAGCTTCGGTTAGAGTCCAGAATGCATGAGCCCTTCAAAGCGTGATGATGAGAATCAGAGACCCCATTTAAGCATTAGGAGGAGTAGAGGAGGATGTTTTCCAGAGAGGCATCTCCGGAGCCTAGGAGGAAGAAGGACCTTAGCAGGTCAAGTGCTTTACTTGTCATGATTATGGCCATTATGCTTTACAGTGTCCACTTCTGAGGGGAAGAGGAAGAAGGCGACAAGCATCAACAGAGAGGTTGATGAGAACAGGGAGTAATCTTCGAGGAGGAGTTCTTCTTGATCTCCACCCTTTAGTCTGATCTCGTGTGATGGTGCTTGGTTGGTGGATAAAAAAGCATCTTTCCATATGACGGGTGCACGAGAGTTGGTGAAGTATCATGAGGCCCGACTAGATATGTGTGTCTGAGCTTGGTATGGGGACCATGGATGCAGTATAGGGAACTGGGACAGTACGATTCATGTTGGAGTTAGGAGAGATGTTGAGGGAATTGATGAATGTGTTATGAGTGCTAGAACTCAAGAGGAATGTGCTCTCAGTCTCAAAGATTGAAAAGAAGAGTTACCATATATTGTTCTGAGATGGATAGGTGTTAATTGTGCCAAGAGGATCTAGCTTCAAATCAGAAGTGGTTCTTGGAGTTAGAGAGAAACTTGTATAGGTTGAAGAGACTGACTATCTGAGCTAATGCAGTGATGTAAACGGACAAAGGGCGAGGGAAGATAGCTCCACGAATTATATGAGTTAGAGGAGCAAGTAGTTCCGATTAGTTGTGTTAGATTTCTTCTACCGAGAATTGGTCTATGTGCTTCAGCAGGTTATACACAAATTTACTCTCTTGAGCTGTGGCATAAACACCGAAATGCCAACCATTTTAGCACCTTGGGAAAATCAAACTAACAAATTAGATCATATATAGGTACAAAAGAATCTTAAGCCCAAAATCATGTTCTTAAACCAAGAACCAATGGGCTCCTGTACAAAGGAAAATGGCACAATTCTTACACAAAAGAATATGCCAAAACACTTACAAATATTGCTAAACCCTCCTTGGTTTCCATGCCAAT
Source organism: Picea sitchensis (assembly GCA_010110895.2). Classification (NCBI taxonomy): domain Eukaryota; kingdom Viridiplantae; phylum Streptophyta; class Pinopsida; order Pinales; family Pinaceae; genus Picea; species Picea sitchensis. The sequence continues at coordinate 13,849 of SNQJ01S0112641.1, forward strand.
GTTGTTGCTTGAGGCTGAGGGTTAGGGCATCCCTTGCCCACTCTCAAACCCTCCCTTCCTCTGCAACTCCTTGCACAGAATCTATGGCACCTTCCTTCCTCTAGTGCTTTGGTCACTTGGGCGGGCTCCTCCTGTTCCCTTTACCAGCCCTCAACTATCCCAAACTGTTGACTGTATCAGCCCTAAGAGAGTCCCAAAACCTGATGTTCTGACCCACAACGGCTGCCCCAACACTTGTTGACTTAGCCCTATTTTTTGTGGCTTAATTGGCTACTATAACAACCCATCAAGGTCTATCCAAAATCACTCCATCAACCCACTAGTCTTGTTGTCATAGACCTCTAGGACAACCCCTAGACGTCCATGCACACCTGTAGTTGACGTCCTTGCCTTCATAACACCACCAGTACCTTGGTGTCCACCTGTAGCAGCCCCTTTACCTCCCACAGTCCTGTAGCAGTTGTTCCGACCCTCAATAAACCTGCTACTTCGTTTTCTCACTAGGTCGAAACCTGTAGCAACCTTCCTAGGGCCTGCAGTTTCCCCGTCCCAGTCGGCCAAGCCACTTGCAACCTCCTCAGTCAGGCTGAGCCACCCTAGGGTCTACATCTATGCTCCCTTAGGTAGGTTGAGCTCTCTCTAGACTGCGGTTGCCTCTCCTAAATTCGAGGCCTAAAACCGACACAACAACCCCTCTTAGCACCGGTTAGCAGCCCTCATGGCACCGATTGCATGCCACATCATCCCATTTCCTAAGGATAACTAAGGAGATGATGTCTGAGGCCCTCGGGTTGGAGACATGGAGTACCAAGAGGCAGGATGGCTACTTGGCGTCCGCACACAGATAGAGGCCCACCTGCTAACACAAATCCAGGGTTCATCATGAAATTTGCCCACCACATCACCTTAGGAGAAGACATTGATTCTTGCTCCATGAAATTTCAGCGGGTATCATGGTGAGAGTGTCATTTAATTTGAGGCATTTGAGTTTGTTGCATTTAAAAATTGTTTTTTGATTATGTATTAATACTACTTGGAAATTATGCCTTTTTAGTCTTTCACCTTGGTGGTTGACATTAGCCCTAGTAAGTGGTCACCCTTAGGGATGGGTTTGCTTCTGAGGGAGTCCCCTTTGTTGATATTATGGTAGTTGCGGAGGTATTGCCTCCATGTGTAACCTTGGCTAGAATAGAATATTTCAAAAACAAGAGAAACCTAAGCAGGATGTGTAAAACCCTAGAGAAGACAAAATTGACTCAATAGAGATAAGAATTAATATTAAAGTGCTACCCTCCAGAAAGAGAAGTCAACCTAGGCGGTGTGAGGAGAACTATAAATAGAGGGTGCATGAGCTCATTTGTACTCACTCACTTCATTCACTCTCTCAAGTATAGCACAAGTTTGGAGCTGTAGCTGCAAGAATGGAAGGTGGTATTCTTGGTCTCTCTCTAGCACTATCTAGCCTAAGACATGTACTTACCTTCTAGTATCTCTTGGTGGTATTCTTGGTGACATTCTTGGTGAGTACGATATTTTTGTGGGTATTCTTTGTAGTGCAGTACCATTGCAGTTGATTATTGTTCTTGTTCTATGGTTTCAGGACTTTTTGTTTGGTGCTCTATCTTTGGAGAAAAATGCACTCTCTTGGTTATCATTTGGTTCTAGTACTACTTAGGAATCATTCTATCTAGCAAAGGTTATGGTGCTTAGGGGTGGCTACGTGCCTATGGTTGGTGACAATATTGTATTGTCATGGTTAAACGAGCACATCGATTATTTTAACAAGTTATGGGACCACACTACCTTTGGAACAGTCTAATGGAAGGTAGAGAAGGAGTTCTTTGTCAAGCTCATTGTGAGTATAATTCATGACTACAACTCTGAGTTTTGATTGTGCAGTTGCAACAAACCTAACCTAAATTCTTGGGCACTTTCGGTGAAGTGTTAGACATGATTTTGGGTATTCATGCCCTAGCCTAAGCGTGTTGATGTTTTGGTAGCTACGGAGGTATTAACCTCGCGTGTAACCTTTGACTAGAATGGAATATTTAGGAAAACAAGAGAAACCCATACTTGAGATGTGTGAAAACCTAGAAGACAATTAAATACAATAGAATAAATAATATTAGAATATTATCTTCGAGAAATACAATTCAGATCCAAAGGAAAAAGATAAGCGAGAAAATATAATTACCAAAATTAGAAACGGCCCGGCCCGAGGAAAAGTCCTTTGGGCCAGAGGATTAAAAAAATATAAATAGAGGACATTTTAGTTCATTTGTACACCAGTCAAAGCACAAGACTTGTGGAGAGTTGCAACAGCTATGGCCCCTACATTCTGCAAGGAGGAATACAAGAGTATGGTCATCTCTTGGTCTTGGTCTTGGTCTCTCTCTTGGTGGTTTTCTTGGTGGTATTCTTGGTGAAACTCTTGGTGATATTTTTTTCTAAGTATGGAGTAAGTTTGAGAGAGTAGTGCGGTGCCGGTACACTCTGGTTAATATGGTACTTACATTACATGGATGGGTGACCCAATAGAGATAATACATGGTGGCTAGTATCAATTATTTTAATAGGTTATGGGCCCACCACCTTCGGAGACGATTCGTTGGAAGGTAGCGTGGAAGTTCTTTTGTTAAGCTCATTATGGCACGATTCTGACTCTGATTAGGGTTTGATTATGCAGTTGTAGCAAACCCTAACATAACCTTTTAGGCACTTCAAGTGAGAAGTTTGGCATAATTCACAGACCATTCCTAGTGCGCCTTATCTTAGCGCACCTCTTGGTACTCTCTACCAACAAAAGCGTAAAGGTTGAATTTTTGGGTCAAAGTCAAAGTCATAGGTTGACTTTTGGTCAAGAGTGTTTGAGGTCAAAGGGATTGAAATTTCAAAGTTTACAACGTTACAATCATTGAACCTTCTTGATTAGGTTTCTAACCTCTTCTTGTCAAGATGGTGTCTAGTTTGATATTAGAAGACAAGGCGAGCGATCTGCTAATTTCGAGGTATACACTTCTATGCTTTCCATGTTATCATCCAGTAAGCATGAGTGTGTTTTGCAAGCAATATACAAGAGACCTTGCCCAAGCAATGATCTTGGATTCGGTACATTAAGAGGAACAAGCAATTGAGACTCCGGGTTCGAGGTTTGATCAAATTGGTAAAATTTGCACATATAAAGGTTGATAGTTGCTATAGTACAAGTAAACCTTGTAGTGTTGGAGTTACTTCACACACACCTAGGATTTCCTACTTTTCCTAAGGTTTTATTTGTTTATTAGTCATAATTAGTCATTATCAGGTCTCCTATATTTTAGGAGAGAATATTCCCACCTAGAGAATATTCTCTTCCGTTCTACCAGTTTGACTAGTTGATTTGAGTTTAAATGTTGCATTGGGATCATCACCATGCAACATTGGGATCATCACCATACTAATTGACCTTGCCTTGGTATCATCCGCAAAGTGGCATTACCCTTGATTCATGAGTTAACTCCTCACTACTTTACGTTCAGTCGGTTAGCTGAAGAGTAGTTGACTAGTTAGCTCAACTAGGTGGCAGTTCACTCCGTCCTTTGTTGAGGTATTGTGGTGTGTTCGAATCCTCTAGACCACCACTATGGCAATTTGGTTCACCTCAAGTCGAACTCATTGAGTTATCACAATTATCATGTGTAAATTATTCACTATTCATAACAGTTAATGAGAACTCTTTCCATTCTTTCTCTCTTCTTTTCAATTCTCTGCAAATGTGTGTATCATTGTTGCTAAGATCTATGTAAATGTGCAGGTCAACACATTTACATATAGTTGTCACAACAATCTTTGAAAGGTTTTATTACTATTAAGTATACTTCGTTGCATGAAAGTACTATTGATATAGATGCTTATTACACTTGTTTGATAGACAACATCTCCTCTAGGAGACATTTCTTGTTCCGAGGCGGGGTCATGGAGCGTAGATGCGAGAAGGAGCCTACAGTGTGATTGCAAACATGGGTAGATAATGACTCCATCAAGTGATAGAGGCAAGTGATCTCACAAGTACCAATTCTAAAGAGTGTGGTAAGCAAAGGAGTTTTGGATCGTCACGGTCAGATGTGTGTGGATAAATGTCAAACCTCCTCACTAGGAGAGTACACCTGAGATGACTTCAAGACATTCTGAAGAGGTTGGGATTGAAGACTCACTACTCACTACTCCACATGATCCTCAATATAATGGTGTGGCAGAAAGAAAGGACCGATCCATTGAAGAATCTATCAAGACAATGATAGAAATGACCAGAATCTATCCATCTTTCTATGGGAAGAAAGCTGACTATGATAGCCGTATATGTTTAGAATAGAAGTCCCTCACCGGTATATTGAAGAACATGACTCAAAACTTTCTCAGGAAAAGAAGCAAGTGGGTGTACGCGAGGATCCTTATTGCCGATCAGGAAGAATGGAAGGAAGCTATGATGGAAGAATGTCAATCATGAAAATGATGTATGGGAAGTGTGCCTAGAACTAAGAAAGCAAATTTTGTAGTCACTTTAAAATGGGTTTACAAGATAAATCATGCTGTATATGGGAGTGTCGGTAGTAAGGCAAGATTAAGTGGCTAGAGGTTCTCTTAGAGGGAGGGAGAAGACTATGAAGAGTTGGATTTTTCCAAGATCTATGTTGATCCATATCCTTATTCCAAGGTTGTGAATGATGCACACAGTGATCCGGATACTATATATTGATGATTTGTTTCAGAAGCGGGTCACCGAGATCCTCTCATTATTCAATGTAAGAAAGAGTTAGCCTTTGAATTCGATGTGAAGGATCTTGGCCTCATGCATTATTATTTGGGACTAGAAGTATAGTAGAAGCGTGGTAAAATCTTCCTATGACAAAAGTATGTTGTAAAGATTCTTGAAGTTTGGGATGATGGATTGCAAATCCATGGCAACTCCCATGATGACTAATATGAGGAAGTTGAGAGACTTTGATTCTAATCTAATAGACTCGTCCATGTATCGGCAATTCTTTGGTTCATTAATGTATTTCTTTAGAGAACTGCGTTAGTGTGATTCCAGTGGAACCTAAACATGAGCATTGGACGTTCAAAGCATATTTTGAGATATTTTCGTGGGACACTAAATTATGGTATGAGATATGCATACAACATTGACGTACAACTGCATGGATTTAATGATCCAGATTAGGCGGGGGTCTGCGGATGATAAAGAGAGTACTTACGGTGTATGTTTCAATTTGGGATGCAACTATGATATCATGGGCTATGAGAGCAATTACATTGCACTTTCGGCCTCTGACAGTATATTGCAACTTAATGATGCTTATGCAGGCGGTATGGCTCACATGTTGGTTACGGACTATTTGATCGGTGTTGGATTCGGCTTGTGATATGTGTGTGATAATCAAAGTTGTAGTAGAAGCTCTCGAGAGAGAACCCGGTGTTCCATGATAGATTGAAGCACATTGAAATAAAGTATTTCTTGTGATAAAAGTCTAGAGGGAGAAGTGATTCTCTGGTATATCTCCATTGATGAGAAGACAATAGATATTTTGACAAAGCCTCTATCCAAGATGAAGTTTGCATACTTGAGGGACAATGTAAGACTTGTGGAGATAATTCCCTTGGTTGAGAGGGAGATGACTTCCTCACATTCCGGTTCATCTGATCAGTGGATATTGGTGGCCACCACCTTCTCCAAATGGCTCAAAAGCGACTTTACGGCAATTTTGGCAATTTACTATTTTACTTGAGGTTTAACTTCCGAGCCATTTGAGGCCTAAATGAAGGTTTTCGGGGTCGAGGGTTCTGATGATGGCCAAGAAGGCATCATTTGACCCCAAAATGAATCTCCTCAGCCGGTACCTTTCCAGCGAATATACCGCTAAAGCGGAGATAGAGTATGCAAAAGTTACGACCCAGAAAGTTGATGTAATAACTTACCCAAGCGGGGCCCACATGACTTTTGGCTTCATCTCCTAGGGTTACGTTTTGGATGTCTAGGACTTTTGGCATTCGATCTTTGTAAAGGCCTTCAGAACCTCATTGGAATCATCTTCTTAGTCTGTGAGTAGTCACATCTCTTCTCGGAGATGGGCTGCAATTCCTAGCGAGTCTTTCCTCACGTATTTTTCTGATCTGTACATTTCTACGATTAATAGAAGCCGTGTGATACTTTGTGTATATGTGTTTATGGTTGTCGATACATTTACTTGTTATATTATTGAATATGCAGTATCTCGTACATTTCTTTATTATATCTCGGCTCTCATTTAGTGTAGAAATAATGCGGATCAGTGGTATCAAAGCAAAATGCTCTTGATCGTTTTCAGTGCATGTGTCCCAGAAGCCCGAAGGTCAGAGGTATTATGAGATTGGGTCTCGAGCTTGTCTCTCGCGAAGACAATCGCTCTAAGCACACCCAAGAAATTCTCAATGGCGGAAGAAAATAAAGATGATGGATCATGAGATATTTTTAAAATGTTTCTCGAGGAATCTATTGTGCGACAAAGGACGAAATGATGGAGAATTTTTCCCACATCCTTCAGCCTCACAGATGGCATCAAGCATCTTCATCAATGACCACTTTGGAGGCACATTTCAAAGATGCAGGGTTAATTTTGATATTCCCGTGTTGAAGGTCAAATAGATGGAATGCCCTAGATAAATGGTTAAATCTGCTGAAGGTTGTTCTCTGTTCATAATTTTCCAACAAAGGAAAAGATCACCTTCGCACTAAGGCTCTCCCCATGTCAAACATTGGTGGGAAACTTCTTTGGGGCTTGAGTTCCTGAGAGGAGTTTGGAATATCGGGCAAGACCCACTTGGGATACATGGATCTTGATTAAAGAGCAGTACTACCACATTGGAAACTATGAGGACCGATAGAATGGGGTGGACACAACTATAGAGAGGGGCCAATCAGTTCCGGATTCACCAATAGCTTCCATACCTTGCGCACCAGGCGAGGTATCAAAGAGACTCCGAGCGGCATTTTGGTTACGAAATGCAGGTAAGGGCTCTACGGATACATCGAAATGGATTTTACGGACATCTCATCATCGGTCGCGCTATCGATATCTTTGTTAAAATCGGTAATTTAAACACCGAGAACAAAGCGGGAGTTAGAGGTCACGCAAATCACAACAACCAAAGCCGCGACAAAGACAACCCTAACAAGCGGTCTCCCGAAAACCAGTCCAAAAAAAAAGGAAAAGAAGGGTCACGAGAAAACAAAGGACCTTACTGAGGAGAAAATGAATGCGATTTCCACAAAGCCCACAACTTAACAGATAGATAATAGCTCAAAGCGATCATTGGTGGTGAGATCAAAAAGACAAGGCGAACCACGATTGGACGGACATGGATGGTGGAGACGGAACGGACAAGATGACTGCCGGATCAAACGGTTAGGATTGTCGACAACACCGCACCCGCAACCATACGGCGCTCCGGTGGCTTAGCCAGGGCAGAGATCTTAGAGTGTCGGTCGGTGTCGATTGTCATCGACATCCAACCCTTCAAGGATGAGTATTATGTGATGTTGCCCCTTTGGATGTTTGTGATGTTCTCTTAGGCCGACCATATATATGTGTGAAAGCGCCATGCTATCTATGAGTTCTGACCGAAGTAGTGTCATTATTACTCTTAGGGTCATCTCTATAGGATGCGAGGAGGTAGTTCAAACTACTTCCCCACCTAAAGAGTGTTGCAGGGAATTATCTCATACTACAAAATTCATCTTCTCTGTCCCCGATTTCAAGAGGTGAATCGAAGGATACTACAACCACTATAGACTTGACCCAAGCACCTTCTATCCAGCGAGCCAGTCGAAAAGGTTGTAGCAAAGCAAGAAGATTCCTTCTACAAACAGTCATCTAAAATAGCCAAAACTGGTTAAAGGTCCAAACCTTCTAGCTAAAGGTTTGTGATAGCCTTCAACTAGCTAAGCAACGCCACTTCTCCGACAAGGCAAGCGGATCACCAAGATTTAGATTCAACAATCGCTCTCCCGGGAACTCCAGCGCCAATGGAGACCATTGCTTCCCTAGGAGGGAGGATTAATCTAGGTATATATCGGTGGCCACACACCTTCTCCAAATGGCTCAAAGCGACTTTACGCTTGGTGCAGCGGTTACTATTTTAGCGGGTTTTAACTTCCGGGGCCATTTGAGAGCCTAAATGAGGAATTTTAGGTCGAGGTTCTCAATGATAGTAGAAGGCATCATTGAAACTAAATAGATCTCCTGCGGCGATACCTTTCCATGAAACTATCCTGCATACAAAAGCGGAGATCGTATGCAAAGTTACGACCAGGAAGTTGATGTACTAACTTACCCAAGCGAGGCCCATGAAGCTTTTGGTGCTTCATCTCCCTAGGGTTAGGTTTTTGGATGTCTAGGACTTTTGGCATTCAGTCTATTGTAAAAAGGCCTTAGGGAACTCGATTGGAATCATCTTCTTCGCAGAATCACGGTGGCAGATCTATTCTCGGAGATAAAGTTGCCACCATTCAGCGAGTCTTTCACTCACGTATTTTTCACAGGTCTACGTACATTTCTCGATTAATAGAAATGCGTGTATTCTTTGTATATCTGTGTTTATGGTTGCATCTAAACGATACATTTATGTTATATTAGTGAATATATTCAATATCTGTGCATTTCTTTATTATATCTCGCTCTCATTTCGTCAGAAAATAATCAGGATCATTAGGAAGGAGTGTTGATATATGGAATCATGGATAGTCGATTAATGTTGTTGATTTGTATCATGCTAGTACATCTTAGATATGGTCATACGGCTTAGAGATGATGCTTGCATCATGCTAGTACAAATTAGAGGTGGCATACAGTTTATATATGATGCATTGGCATCATGGTATATATTTTATGCTAGTATGACTTAGAGATGGACATACAACTTAGATATGATGTATTGGCATCATGTTAGTATAACAGAGGCGATTTTGGTGAGCAGCATCATGCTAGTACAACTTAAATGACCATACATGCAGAGATGCATTAGCATCATGTTATATATGTCATGCTAGTACCCATTAGAGATGACACGGTGAGGCACTAATCTACATCATGCAAATTACAACTTAGATATGGCATACGACTTAGATGGTGCGTGGCATCATGCTAGTATGGCTTGGCGATGAATGTAGATGATACTCAATGCATGCGCAACATGCTTGTACGGCTTAGAGGTGATGCAATTGATGACGCACTATTGATCTGGGGGCGATCTCGGATGATAATTTGATTGAAGTGGAAGCGTATGTCTCTAGACAATGGTTATTATCTTTAACGTGGTGGATGTGTTCAGTGATGACGTGTGCATTGGTTTAGTAGCAGTGTGCTACTAGGGTGGTTGTGTACCACTAGGCGGTGGTTTTGTACTACTATGGATAGACACGGTTGTGTTCTATTGGATGGCATTATAAGCGGTGTATGATCTTATATGATTGCCATTGAGACTACCCCTAGTGTTGGAGATGATTACCAACTATAGATGGGAGAGTAGTCGGTGTGTTGGTGGAGAGACATTGACCGGTGAGAATAGTCCTACGAGCGGTGGATTGGTGGACAAACATTTCCTCCACAATGGAGAATGAACCACAGGATTATTGGTGTGATGTATCAAAGGTGAGTAATTTTCCTAGGAGCCTGATTGCTGACCTGATGCACAAGTTGTAGGTTAGGAAAAGCTCGACCCAACCATGCAGTACTGGCAGAATCCTACACCCAATACCACCTCGATGTCGTCCCGCACTTCAAAGGGTGACTAAGTCCCTCTAGGAGGAAGGCGATCTCGGTGACCCTAGGGGAAAAAGATGTAGATGAATGGATATGGAAGTGGAGCCCTAGAGTCAAATCTAAATGGAGTGAAATGTGGGAAGAGATGCCTTGTAAATAAAGTGATTGTTGCCCCAAAGGTATAGTACTTTTCCATATGATTGTGCACTTGAGAGACACAAAAAGCCAAATCCAACTGCGATGATATATATGTTGGTATGGATTAGCAAGAGCAGTTAAACTTGTTGTCCCCTAATTTGCGGTGATGAGCCAATTTATATTATTAGCAAATAAAGCATCTAAATCAGCATACAAAGATCTAAACTAGTTAAAGTAAATCAGCATCAAGATTAACAATGAATATAAGCTGAAAAAATGGCACTTAAGAGGCAAAAGAAGATGGTTGTTGTAAACATGTAATTTTCTGCAGAAAATTGCACCCTTATGGATGTAGCTTTTCAGTCACTTATATCCAGCAAATTACACCATCCATGCCAATGGAACAGCCCAAAGATATAAGCCCTAGTTGGTAGAGTAAATCAACCAAAATTTGGGAGTTAGTCTAGGGCTAGTTTGGGAGTTAGGATTAGTTATCTATCTAAGTTAGATCATCCCTAATAGTTGAAGGTTAAGGGTTTATGCTTGACAACTCAAATAGTGGGAGAGAAGGGGCTAGTAGGGAAGATTCCTCTCTCAATGCTTGGCAAACCAACTTCAAGCAGAAGTCTTTCAAAGGCAGAGAAAATCTGCGTTTCCCAAGGCAATGATTATATATCTCCAATTCAAAAATATATGACTGGTTCCTTTACTATTGGGTTAATGGAGTGCAATAAATGAACTAGAGATGCTACTTTCTTGAGGGTGTAATCCTCTTGCTTCCTCAAACAAACCCTTGCAACATCAATGAATTTTAAGCAATAAATGATGGAACTAGAGTGGGAATGTAAATACTATTACTTCCACTTAGTTCCTAACACAACAATCCTTGACTTGAAAAAATGATAGCATAAGAGTAGAATACCAAAATCGAGAAGATGCTAAGATAATCCACCATAAAAGGTAAAAAGCATTTCTCCAAGGCTAGCACCTCACTCCACCATCAACCATTCACAGAATATGGCCATAAACAAGTGCACAAGAGATAAAAGAGACAATCTTGCCAAAAATAGCGTAAATTTCAGATCAAGTCCTCTCACAAGAGGTAGAGTTATGTTCAAGTGAGATCTTATGATCTCTTATTTATATAAAATGTCACTGGGTGACTGTAAATAAATTAAGGGGTAAACCACAAGATATGGGGTTAACAACCCTAATCTTGCTATGAGTAATATTAAACAATTTGAACTTTAAAGTTTCACTTTGCACAAGTAAAACCCTAATTTACAGGCGTTTCCCCTTTTAGGGATGTTTTACTCCTACTTAGAAGAGTCCCTTGTTGGTGTTGGAGAAGCATCGGTGGGCCTCTCAAAGACCATATGTGTCAAGCATCTAGGCAAACTCCTCATGGTGGAAGACCTCCTCCTCCTCAAAGCTTCCATATGTCAGTGAGTGGCTACATCACCACCAAACCCTAGCCCCAAAGTGACGTCATGCCCTAGAATGATGTTTGCTTCCTAGGCAAGTTGTTTGGTATGTGAAGCATGGGATAGGTCCATCCAGTTGTCCTCTAAGTCTTCAATATTTCATCTATGTGATCTAGCATGTGGACCCTTGGCATCAAACATGTGAACTTGTAGCCCCTTGGAAGCCAAGCTAGAGTTGTTCTCCCAAAGCTGTCCACCAACTAGGTGCCTGAGACAAGTAGGCACCCTCAAGGATCTCAGTCCTTAACATCATTAAGTGAATCCAATCAATGAAATGAGCCACCTAAGCATGTGCATCACACTATATAAAACAATTAATTGCTCAAAGACACTATCGACTTGTCAGAAGCTTGGTATGGGAGGATTGATGGGGTGTCCTATTGGGTGAGATCTTGCCCTAGGTCAGGAGAGTTTCCAAGTGATCCTTCTCTAAAGCCATGTAAAGTGGATGAAGTGGTTGGGGTCCAAGACTCAATGGGCATAGGACTCATGACTTCCTGAGGGTGCGTAGTGTCTCATTCATGGGTGCTGCCTTTGTAGAGGGTGTGTGGTATGCGTCCATGGTACACTTTTCCAAGTACATTAATTGCCATTCTTTTATTCTTTCATAATTTTCTGGCGGAGAGGTTGAAGGTCCAGCATACATTGACCATATAATGTGTCACCCACAAATACTAAGATAGGAAAGGTTGAAACATGATGGAAACTACTTTCTCTGGAATTAAATTGGCTGAGCCATTACTCTGGTTTGGTGACGAGATGGTATGTTATACCACTAGATATTTATGGACATGATAGATTATTTCATTGATGAGACCTCCTATCCATCCAACTAACCTTTAAGCGTTCTTTATTATATTGTGGGTCCTCTTTACTCAAGGATAAGCGTTTATTTCTTGGGTGATCCCTAGGCAAAGTATCTAGAAGGTTCATACAAGGAACTTTATCTTTACCAACATCAATCCCTACGGGCCTTATTTACTTCCTCCCATAGAATGAGGGACAGCCTTCTTGGTCAATACACCCTAAAATCCCAAGAGATAAGGAAATGGAGGAATAATGATGGAGTTCATCGATGGCTCTTTAAGGGGAGTTCCTAGTGGAAACCCATCCCAAGGAAAACCACTTAGAGTGATGTCAACCACCAAGGTGACGGGGCAAAGGCATTGTCCAAGCATATATCATGAACTTTAGAGCAATCTAAGATACAACATACTCATTTGGCTTAAATATTGAAATGATATTTACCATAATACTGACTTATACCTAATGGAGCAAGGCCCCTTGCTTCAGCCAACTATTGTGGTGGATTCCATCTGAAAATGTGTGACCATTCGTGGTGGTGAGAGGGGTCTCCAGTGCAAAGGGTATTGTTTCTCATCACGGTCTCGACCTCCATATCACACCCAACTCGAGTGCCTCAAGACATAATCTCCTTAGTTATCCACAAAATGGGGATAACAAGCACGATAGGAATATGGTTCAAGACCCGATATTCTCACAAAACCTGATTATTGTCCCGATCAGGTTGAATAGTCCACTCCCTAAGGACATTGTGTCCTGATTAGGGTGGTTGATAGGGATCGATATTTTCTTAGGCATAAGGGTAGAGATTAATCTCTATGGTACATATGACCCGATTAGAAAATAGTGCAGGGTGACATTCTTGTAGGAATGGTCTATGTATCCAATGGCATTAACTTTCAACATCTAGAACCTTGACATTCTTCTAGGGGCGTGGATCGAATTAGAAGAATGCTCGCCTTCAACCCATTAATGGAGACTTCGACATCTGTTAGGACTATTCTTCTAGGGGCGTATGTCCGGATTACAGAATGGTCCTGTATCACTCTGTTGAGTGGGTAACTCATGTGAACTCACATTGAGTCGTTGAGTTGGCACATGACTTGGCCCAACATCATGCGATTACTCAAATGGAATGTGAGCTCGAGAGATGATGCAAAGCGATATTGTATGTTGATAGATGCACTGTCGGAGGCCGATCGCGATAGTGATGATGATGCTGCGTGACGATCACGATCATGAGATAGCATGTGGCTATGATGATGCTACAAGCCGAATGATTTGTGTGTGCTCAAGACCATTACTATTAATACCTCCCTAGCTGGGAGGGAATGTTGATGTTATGGTAGGCGTGGGAGGTATTAACCTCCACATGTAACAATGACTAGAATGGAATATTCGGAACCAAGAGGAAACCCTAACAAAGCAGGATATGTGAAACCCTAGAGACAAATTGACCTAGTAGAATAAATAATGTTAGAACATTATCTTCTAGATAAAAAAATTAATCCAAGGGAAAAAAATAAACAAAAATATAATTACCCGGAAAGTGGTCGGTAGAGACCCGAGAGAAAAGTCACTGGATTGATTAATATAAATAGAGGACGTTTTAAATCATTTGTACACCCGGTCAAAGCAAGTCTTGTGGAAACTTCAACTTTGTTTCCATGGAATTGTATTCATGGTTTGCCTCCAACATATCAAATCTCTTCATTATTTCAATTGCATACATCCCTTGGTTAAGGAAGGAATCTCTATGGGCTTTGCCATACTTCAAGACTTAAGAAGTAGTGCATTAGGCCAGGTCTTTCATCTCAAATTCTACAACGAGCTTCTTCTTACAATCAATGATAGGCTTTTTCCACTTAAGAATAAGTCATCCACATACAACGACAATATAGCAGGCTCATCATTCATAACCTTGAAGTAAAGGTTAGAATCATTTACTCTTGGTAAAGCTCAAGCTCATCAAAAAAATATCAATCCTTCCATACCAAGCTTTCGGGGTTTGCTTCAATCCGTCTGAGCTTTCTTCAACTTCGGAGACATGAGTTTCATGTCTTCAACTCTCAAACCCTTGAGGTTGTTCTATATACACTTCTTCTTGAATAACACCATCTAAGAAGGTTGTTTTCACGTCCATCTGGTATAACTTCCACTTCATCTTAAGCTACAAGGGCTATGATGGTTCTTAATGAGGTGTATCGTACAAGAGAAAACATATCTCTTCATAGTCAATGCCTTCCTTTGAAAATACAAACAACAAACCTTGCTTTATATTTCTCAATACTTCCATCTTGACATGTTTATCTTGTATAGCCATTTGGAAGATACCATCCTTGCTCTTTGGTCTAGGAACTATTTGCCATACATCATTCTTTATAATGGAATGGTATTTCTTAAATGTAATACACTTGTTCTGCTTGAATGGCTTCTTCAAAGCAAGTAGGCTCATTTTTTATGAGATCACTCATCAAATCCATATAACCGGAGAATGGCTTGGGTTTCTTCCCTTGTCTCATGGTTGTTTCCTTTGGGGGCACAATGCTTCTCTCCATCTTGAATAAAGTTCCCTTGCCCAGGTTGGCATTCTCTTGTGGGAGATGGAGTCATCTGGGGAGGTTCTTGGGATTTCATTATGTCATGATCTTCTAGTCTCCTCATCATGGGAAGCTAAGACTTCCCTCTAGTTGTGCAACTGGGAATACAGGTTTTCTTCATATACTTCTTCAAGGCGGCATCTTCTTGATTTCTTGAGTGCTACATATTCATCAAAGGTTACATCTCTGACGCCAGTCTCAATATGGTGGTAACCTAGTATATAAACTCTGAGAGGAGCCTTGGAGACCTCCTGAGTGTTATCCAAATATTCCAGCCTTTCTTTTCGGAAGGATCTAGTTTGGTTCTCTTCTCCTTGGAGATATTATTATAAATCTTGGATGACCAATGTTGCGGTCAAACCTTGAGACTGGGACATCTTGGAGTTGGACTTCCAGGGTTTTTTCTGGACAATGTTTGCCTCGTGAACTGGCATGGGCATTTGGAGGTCAGATGGGATTATGCTCTTTAGCTTCCGGGTGGCAGGCAGGGCTGAGAGGTGGGCAGCTGGGGTAGGCGTCATTTCAAGTCTGGGGCGTCAGGAGCGTCATTCATACTGTTTTCATATGTTTAAAAGACATATTTGAAAGTTGAGTGATTCTGATATGCGAAAAGCATGGCTCGTAGAATGACCATCCATGCATGGTTCATCTCAATGGTCATTGGGCATCATGTCAGATTAGTTAGCAGAACAGTTACAGGGTCTCCATGCTGTAAGTAATCAAGTTGGCATCCTTTCCATATGGGAACTCCATCCTCCTCTCTCACATATCCGTTGTTCGTGTGGAGAATGACCCCTCAAAGTTCTGCTCTAGCATCAGGTGGTGGCTCAGCTGGTGTGGATCCAGGTTGACAATGCCATCATGCTGTTTTCAGGCTTCATTTCTGCTATTCAAGAGCATTCCCACTGTTTGTGCCCTTTCATACTCTTTCTCCTGGTGCACACTGATCACATTGCATCTTGAGAAGGGGTTTATGCGTGAAGGTGCATTTTCACTAAGGACATTAGGGTTGGGGCAAATCAATGCACTGCTCAGCAGTTTCAAGGGTTGATTCTTGATTGATGTGGGTTCCACCTCTTTGATGAATCAGGTGACATTCCATGCAGAAGTCACAAAGCATGGTCTGTGATTTGGTGATTCCAGATTCCAGTTCCAGTAGGACCCATCTCAAACATCTTTGACAGTGTGGTATTCGTAAAGTTGGCTAGGGTGAAAATGAAAGTGAGGAAGATATGCTTTTGCCCAGCATTGTGGAACATGCAGTGAAATTACAGGGTTGGGGTGAAACAGGAGGGCAGGGACCTCTGTCAGCCCTGGTGGACCAGCCAGCCTCTGCACCCAGTTGGCAGGAGGCGCTTGAAATGTTTGAGGAATCGTGCTTAAAAAAAAAAAAAGAACCGGCCTTCAAGTGGTCAGCAACAGGCGCTTCAAACATACCCACTTGGGATCGTGAGGGCTTAGTGAGGGAAACTCCGGCCTTTCTTTACTTCCATTATAGATCTATTATTTCTTTACGCTACACCATTTTGTTGAGGATTGTAGGGGGCGGTGAGCTCCCTCTTGATCCGACATCTTTACAAATTTCAAACTCATTTTAAGTGTATTCCCCTCCATTATACGATCTGAGTAAAGAGATTCTCTATCAAGGCTTTAGATTCCTTGAATTTACTGCACACTTCATCTTTTGATTTCAAAAACTAAACCCGGGTTTGTGAGAATAGTCATCAATAAAACACACATAGTATACATACCCAATTGGTGGGGAAGTTGATGGCATTGGGCCACATACATCTGAGAGAATGAACTCTAGGACTCCTTTTATCTCTCTTTGGATAAGGGTTCTTGATGTTTTTTCCTTGTACATCATGTACACACCTTCATAGTCAACCTTGAATTCCGGTAGACCTATGATTGTCTTGCTTACATATGGTAATGCCTTGTAGTTGATGTGAAGAGCTGCTCTTCTAGCAGAATTACATGGATTCTCAATGGATAGGTCCAAAGTTTCATTTACAGTGACCCTTTGAAGCTTATACAAACCACCTTCTTGTTTTCCAATAACAATTGCTACTTCCATGGTTTTTCCACGAAAATGTTTATGCCATTATTATAGTTTTCTTTGCGACAATGAAATGCAAAGAGAATAATAAGAACAAGATCCTTTGAGAAATACACATTCCTGAGAGAGGCGACATTTATCTGGGAAACCCTCTATGGGGGAAGAAAACCCGATAAAACTTCCTTATCGCCATTAAGCATACAATGTTCAAGAGATAACTCAAACCAATCTGAGAAGAGTCCTCCCAAAGGATCGCCACTCTTCTTCTCCTCTCTAAAACTGGTAATTGCAGCTTGCCTCACAAGAGAAATGAGCAAGTGAGTTGTGTGTTTGAAGTGGCGCTAGCCTCTGTTGCAAGGCGGCGATGTGAAAGGTCCTGGCCCAGCCGACCTCACTGGGTGGGTAAACCCACGCTTTAATCGTGGGATGGTGGCGATGGCTATGGCGGGGCCGACTCTTATTACGCCCAGCATATTGTCCAGATGACCAATCCCGCCAAAAGAGGGTTGGTCATATACAGTGCAGGCATATTCAATCCTGATGGGGATTAATCTAATAACAATAATAATAATAGCCAATGACATGAGGATTAATCACAATGGGGATTTAATCCGGTGTATAAGAATGCTCTTGTGATTACATTATTTCAACCTCCCCGCCGCTTGAAGGGTATTCTTCATCGACATCCCGAGGGGCCGAGAGGAGTGCATCATCGGTGGCATCACGGGGACTTAATGCTCATCAATATCATCTGGAAACATTGTCTAGCACATTTTCGAGTCATCGGGAAGTTTTCTTCATCGGCGGCATCATCATTCTCGAAGAATACTATCATCATGCATCAAATATGTATTAGTAAATGATACCTCGACACAACACTAGGCTGGCACATACCGCGATTACACTGGTTCAATGTCACAGCGGTTAGGCGGGTAACAGGTATGTCGGTCACATGCGCTTTACGTCTAACAACTAGGTTCAGAAGCAAGTAATATCATCCATCTCATTTCGATCCCTGGCACAAGGTCGAGGCGAGATCCGCAACATCATGCTTCGTCTAACAACTGGGTGAAGCGCGGCTCATCTTGCTTTCACGATCTAACAGCGAGGTGCGAGAGCGAGGAACGCATCAACATCTGGCTTCGATCTGGCTGCGGGTCAAAGCGGGAATCATCTTTACTGCGATCTAACAATTTGGAGTGGAAGCAAGGGGAATGGTAGGCGATCATGCTTTACATCTAACAACTTGGTTAGAAGCATGACGTTGTGATTCATCTTGCTTTATGTCTAGCAGCTAGGTCAGAAGCATGACTTATTTTGCTTTACGTCTAATAACGATGTCAGAAGCATGACTCGTCTTTTTTTACGTCTAACAACTTGGTCAGGAGCATGACTCATCTTACTTTACATCTAAGTGAGATTGGGAAGCAAAGGATCCGGCGTCATGCTACGTCTATGAACGAATTGGTATGCCTTTACGATCGCAGCTGGGTGAAACTAGGAATACGCATCGCTGGAAGGTGCTGGATATACCAGCTTATACGAAGTTATTGTTTGCAGAGATAGAGGCTTAAGTCAACACATGTTAACCTGTTCATGGTGCTAATGTCTGGAGCTTCAAAGGCTCCCTCTTTGTACCATGTCGCCCGGATGGAAATGATAATGAATCTCTATGTAGCCGACACGTATTCGTGGAACCGCGAGTTCTCGTCATTTAATGCCGACTTTGATTGTCACATAGAATCGTGGTGCTCATCTCCAAATCAAATGCGACTGTCGGCGCTTTTGAAACCATAAGCCCAGCGACTAGTATGCGGTAATGTATACGCTTCGTCTTCGAGAGCAATCTTTGGTTACTTCCCTACTACGCCACGGGATCGCCGTGATCTAAAGCTGACTTGACATCGAAGTGCTTTTACGTAAATAGCGCTTCACCATGTCTGCATCGATTATAATATCCACTCAATGAAGTCATGATCTCCATCATAGGCTGAGACCATAATCCTTTGTACCTTTAAGGTGCCTCATCACATGTTTTCCAGCCACAAGGTGAACATGTGCGGGCTCTACTGCAAAGCCGACTCCGGGCGATTTCGCGCTTGCCAAAGCGGATGTGCAGTGCGAATTACGTCGGTACATGACCAATCCAATAATCTGGCGAAAATGCGTACGGTGGCATCTATCAAATCTAGCGAAGTATGGGCTGACTTCGACAGCTACATGGGAGTATTGTGGACATGCATTCTAGCATGTCGAGATCTCTTTAAGATTTCGACTGTGTACTTCCCCTTGGTTAAGGAAGTTCTCGGACTCTACCATACCTCAAGGCCTAAGAAGTAATGCATTAGACAAGGGTCTTTCATTTCAAGTGCGGCGATCTCTGTTTACATTCGTGATGAGCTTTCTTCTCGAGTTAAGAATAAATCATCCACATCTGATAATAAGTATTCTTGGTTCATTATATAATTTTGGAAGTAGAGATTTGAGTCTGCCTTACCAAGAGTAAAGAAAGCCAAGCTTCGTCAAGCTATCTATCACGTACCAAACTCGTGGAGCTTGCTTCAATCGATATAAGGCTTTCTTTAATCGACGGACATGAGACTTCCTCTCTTCAACCTCAAATCCTTGGGGTTACTCTATATACACTTCCTCTTGATAACACCATTCAGAAAGGTTGTTGCTCTATATACACTTCCTCTTCGATAACACCATTCAGGAAAGCTGTCTTCACATCCATTTGGTGCAGCTTCCATTTCATCTTAGCAGCAAGAGCTATAATGGTTCTGATCGAAGTGTATTTGGCCACAGGAGTGAATATCTCTTCATAGTCGATTCGTTCCTTCTGGGAAAAGCCACGAGCGACAAATCTTGCTTTATATTTCTCAATACTTCCATCAGCAACATGTTTTATCTTGAAGAGCCATTTTGATGGTACCACATCCTTACTTTTTGGTCTGGGAACTATTTCCCATACATCATTCTTTATTATGGATTGGTATTCCTCTGTCATGGCATCTGTCCATTCCTTCTTCTGGATGACCTCTTCAAAACATGTGGGTTTTTCATCAAGTAGATTGCACATCAAAGCCGTGTAATTGGAGAATGGCTTTGGTCTCTTCACCTATCTTGTGGTTCCTTTTGGAACACCATACTTCTCTCCATCTTGAATAAGCTCTCTTGCCCAAGCATGCTTTGTTTTATGGGAGAAGGTCATTTGAGGAGGTTCTTGAACTTTTGTTATATCATGATCTTCAGGAGTCTCCTCATCAGGGGAAACTATGACTTCCCTTACAGGTTCTGCATCTCTGGAAACTTTCCTCATGGATTCTGTCATCCTAGGATTTACAGGTTCCTCTTCACATAACTCTTCAAGCTGGCATCTTCTCAATTTCTTAAGTGTTGCTTCTTCATCAAAGGTCACATCCCTGCTGATGTCAATGTGGCGGTGACCAGGTA
>SNQJ01S0112642.1:0-20134 GCA_010110895.2 Picea sitchensis
ATGCCTATTTAAAACTCATTACAGACCTCTCAATGATAATCACAGTAATGCAAGGAAGTAAGCATTGTAACAATCAAGATCATTCATACATATGACATATATAGAGACATATATTTCCTGAGGAAACCCATAAAGGGTAAAAACCTCTTTTTCTTTATATGATAAGTAATCTTTACATTCTTTGCATTATCATACATATGAGCTCCAACTCATTGTGAGGCTATAACATCTGTTTTTTCAAGCTGCAACTTGATGAGAGCACCAACTCTCTGTTTTCTCTAGCACCCACTAGAAGGAAGCACCAAATCCCTGGTTTCTCTAGCACCAACTAGAAGGAAGCACCAACTCCTTGGTTTCTCTAGCACCAACTAGAAGGAAACTACAACTCCCTGGTTTCTCTAGCACCAACTAGAAGGATGCACCAACTCCCTGCTTTTTCTAGCACCAACTAGAAGGAAGCTACAACTCCCTGTGTTCAAGCACCCACTTGAACCTATGAGGACACCAATCCTTCCTAGCACCTCCCTACCACCCTGGATTATAAATATGAAATACTGAAACCTATTACAGTGATATAGTGTTCAATAACAGTTTACCAGTCATCAATGTTCTGCAAGATTTTGCTACTTAGTCTTCCTCACTGTCTTCCTGCATGCATCCGCTGCCCATTCTATTCTTCTGCCTTTTGTGCTCTGTGTGCCATTCCCATTCAATGCACCTTTCCTCTTCTATGTATTTCAGTTGCTGCACTCTAACTCCTTCTACACACATAAATCACTCCCCACAGCAACCACACTTATCTCTTCTTTGTTCCACATTATTATAGTCTCTATGCTCCTTGTGCATCCAATATTCACCATGCCTCTGCATGCTCACTCCGCTCCAATCTCCTCCACATCGCAGAGTTTTCTCCACTTAACTCTTCCACAGCTATCCAATCTCTTGTGCGCCACATTCTCTCTCTGTTCTGCATATTCTGCTCATTGTGAGTCCTCTGCCTGATCATCATGGTAAATCTTCAGATTCTCTGGTGGTTTCACCTAGGCATCCATCATCACTAGGTGTTATTATGAGATTCCTTAGTTTCTCTGGTAGTTGAGACTCTACGTCTTCTCTGGCATAGTCGAGCTTATACTTTCGGTTTCAGTTACAAACTTCAACGCTCATCCATCTGTCAATCGTTTGTATCAAGACTCCTCAAATCACCGAAAGATGCCTTGAGACTCTTCATATTCTTTGGAAATCATACTTAGTCCTCTTCGAGTCCTCTGGCAGAGATCATCATTTGTTTTAGTTGTTACAATGAGAAGCGCAAAAGTAGCCCTGTGATCTTGTTCAACTTCACCTGCACCCTTGGATTGAATTCATAGAAACTTGTATTTACTTCGCCATTTCACACTTCGACATTTCAGGATCCCCGTGGTAAAGATTTCATTACACTCCATGTCTCGATCCCCAAAACTTTGAAATGGAGCTTATCTGAACTAGCTCCTTCCTTCATCTTCCGTCGATGTGACCAATGGCTGCGACCACAGATTGAGCCAAAACGTGTTTCACATTTTGGCATTTCGAGATTTCAACACTTCTATGGTAGAGTCTCTTGATGCTCCATGTCCAGATATCTGAAGCTCCAAAATGGAGTTAGATCAACAGTCCACACTCTAAGTGATTTGACAGTCTTGATCTCTTTGTGATTTCGTATATCATGATTTCGGGGTTCGAGAGTTCAGGACTCCTATGGTATGATTCTTGACATCTCCATCTCCCGATTTCTAAAACTCTGAAAGGGATTCAGATCAACGGTCCTCATAACCCCCTAAGATGGGCGGTTGAAAGGATTTCGGCATTTCGCATTTCGCGATTTCAGGACTCCTGTGGTAGGGGTTCTTGACATCTCAATCTCCTAATTTCTGAAACTCTGAAGTGATGTAAACCCGTTGATGTCACACGTGGATTGACACATGTCGAATAACTGCCATGTGTCACTCTGATTCATGACTTACATGTGCCTAAAATGTTGAATTAGCTTGACACTTGTCATTGCTTGGTTGTGCCACGTGTTCTTAGCTGACGTGGTTTGTTGACGTGTCTGTTTTGGGATTTCGCATTTTGGCACTTCGGGACTCCTAATGTTGAGAGTCTCTGACTTCTCCATCTCCCGATTTCTAAAACTTTGAAATGGAGTTTACTTCGGGGTTTCGCATTTCATGAATTTGACATTCTTGTTGTTAAGTGTTCTTTGGCAATTCAAAGTCCTAGTATCCGAAACTCTGAAATGGAGTTTACTTCGGGGTTTCACATTTCACAAATTCAACAGGTTAGGGAACCCCGTTCCTTTGATTTCCCAATCAGCGAAACGACGATCTATGTCCACGTGTCCTACCTGTAAATGGATGGTCCTCCTTCTTTCGGGATTTTGTACACCCGCTTCTCCTTTCACTTTAAATAACATGCAGGTTGTCCTTGATCCAACGATGGTCAGATCTCGCGCTTAGATATAACGCCTGAGATCTATCCTCCTCTTCAGTGTGCTCTTCTTTTCTACATTTATATCTGACATCCATCGGGAATTTAGGATGGGATCCAATGATCACTGATGCTTCTCCTCCCGAGCTTATGCATCCTCCTTACTTGGGAGAATTTCTAAGTGTCAAGGGCCTCGACCTTTGATCTTCCTGAGATCCTGAGTATGCTATCTGTCTTGAGCTTTGGCAATGAGTTAACCTCATCCCTGGTGCACACATACTCACTTCATTCAATTCTGTGCTAATTCCTCCTGAGCTTACTTTGTCCTTGTTTTTCCTTCGCTGCATACTCTAATGTTGCCATCAATGACAAGAACATACTACTTGTAAATCATGCCAACCATCCTCTGCACAATATCTTCTGATCTTATCGAGCTTTCTCTGCAACAACTTCACAAAATACTTCTGGTGCCCGTCTGTTACATTCTTCCTGTACTCAAGCCATCATCGTTGTTGTACTTTCCATTAATGACAAGCATATGCTTCCTGTAAAACATGCCAACAATATCCCCCTTTGGCATTGATGGCAACAAAGGCACCCAGATTTGTTTCTCCCCCTTTGACATCAATGCCAAAGAGAACATGCTCCCCCTAAGCTGCTGCAGTATTTTTAGGAGGTATCAGATATTAAACCAACGCAAACTCCTCCTGACGAGATGGACTCTCTTATTTGAGGCCTATAGAATATTTTTATCTAAACCAGAGTCTTCTCTTTCTGATTCTTGGACCTATTCATCTTCATCTTCTACTATATCCTCTGTGGAAAACTCAAAATTGCTCAGCTCTCTTACTAGGACTCCTTCATCAACCTTTTCTTCTCATGAGTGGATGACTCCCCTTGTCATTGTTATCTCTCTGCTTCTGACTATTTTCCTCCTTTGTTTCTAAAAGGTTAGCTTTCCCCGACAAGGTATTTCCTCTTGCTATCTCTACAGGATGTCATGTAAATCATTTTGTAAAACAAAATGTTGTTGTTGAAGAGTTGTTGTCCTACTGACATACTGCGTAATTGTAGCTCATACTTTTAAAACAACCCGTGGATCTCCCCATTGATTCTCGTCGATCTCTATCACTCCAATTTTCATTTTTCTTTCATGATGCATACCATCCAAGGCTTTTATGACCATATTCAATCACAAGAAAAAAATGCTACAACCACTCTGATACCTGCTTTTCTTTTTCATAGACAAAGGACTTGTATCAGGTTTCTTCGGAGTACTGATTTCTTCCTTGTTGTATCCAATACCAGATTTGTCATTTAGTGATCTCTGACTATCCAAGATCTTATCCAGGGTCATGGAGATGTTTAAGAACTTTCTTTGGGTGTTTTCCTTCTCAACCGTCAATACATCTGCTTCCATCTTATGACACGGTTCTTCTCCTACTTCATCCATGGAGAAAATGCTAACTGAACATGCTTTTATTGTATCTGAATCTTCTTCTTTACTTGCAGGGGAGGATTCAATTTCAACATCATTAATTGTCCTTATGGATTTATTCACCACTTGTACCGAGTTTACATTTACCTTACATTCTTTGGACGTGAACACCTCTTCACTGCCTTTGTCACATTTTTTACTTATACTGAGCAAATTATGTTTCGGGGTTCGCGAGTTCGGGACTCCTATGGTATGAGTTCTTGACATCTCCATATCCCGATTTCTAAAACTCCGAAAGGGAGTCGTATCAACGGTCCTCATAACCCCCTAAGATGGGCGATTGATGGGATTTCGGCGTTTCACATTTCACGATTTCGGGACTCCTATGGTAGGGGTTCTTGACATCTCCATCTCCTAATTTCTGAAACTCTGAAGTGATGTAAACCTGATGATGTCACACGTGGATTGACACGTGTCGAATAACTTCCATGTGTCACTCTGATTCATGACTTACATGTGCCTGAAATGTTGAATTAGCTTGACACTTGTCATTGCCTAGTTGTGCTACGTGTTCTTAGTTGACGTGGTTTGTTGTCGTATCTATTTCATGATTTTGCATTTCAGCACTTCAAGACTCCTAATGTTGAGAGTCTCTGACTTCTCCATCTCTCGATTTCTAAAACTCTGAAATGGAGTTTACTTCGGGGTTTCACATTTCTCGAATTTGACATTCTTGTTGTTAAGTGTTCTTTGGCAATTCAAAGTCCCGATATCCAAAACTCCGAAATGGATTTTACTTCGGGGTTTCGCATTTCGCGAATTGGGCAGGTTAGGGAACCCCGTTCCTTTGATTTCCCAGTAAGCGAAATGAAGATCTATGTCCACGTGTCCTACCCATAAAGGGACGATCCTCCTTCTTTCGGGATTTTGTACGCCCGCTTCTCCTTGCACTTTAAAGAACATGTAGGTTGTCCTTGATCCAACGATGGTCGCATCCCGCGCTTGGATCTAATGCCTGATATCTATCCTCCTCTTCAGTGTGCTCTTCTTTTCTACATTCAGATCTGACAGCCATAAGGAATTCAGGATGGGATCCAACGATCATTGATGCTTCTCCTCCCGAGCTTATGCATCCTCCTTACTTGGGAGAATTTCTAAGTGTCAAGGGCCTCGACCTTTGATCTGCCTAAGATCCTGAGTACGCTATCTCTCTTGAGATTTGGCAATGAGTTAACCTCATCCCTGGTGCACACCTACGCACTGCGTTCGACTTTGCACTAATTCTTCCTCAGCTTACCTTGTCCTTGTTTTTCCTTCACTGCATACTCTGATCTTTCCATCAATGACAAGCACATACTGCTTGTAAAGCATGCCAACCATCCTCTTCACAATCTCTTTTGATCTTATCGAGCTTGCTCTGCAACATCTTCACAAAATACTTCGGGTGCCCATCTGTTACATTCTTCCTATACTCAAGCCATAATCGTTGATGTACTTTCCATTAATGACAAGCATACCCTTCCTGTAAAACATGCCAAAAATATCCCCCTTTGGCATTGATGGCAACAAAGGCACCTAGATTCTTTTCTCCCCCTTTGACATCAATGCCAAAGAGAACATGCTCCCCCTAAGATATTGCAATATTTTTAGGATGTATCAGATATTAAACCAATGCAAACTCCCCCTGACGAGATGGACTCTCTCATTTGAGGCCTACAGAATTTTTGTATCTAAACCAGAGTCTTCTCTTTCGGATTCTTGGACATGTTCATCTTCATATTCCGCTGTATCCTCTTTGGAAATCTCAAAATTGCTCACCTCTCTTACTAGGACTCCTTCATCAACCTTTTATTCTCATGAGTGGATGACACCCCTGTCACTATTATCTCTCTTCTTCTAACTATTTTCCTCCTTTGTTTCTAAAAGGTTAGCTTTCCCCGACAAGGTCTTTCCTCTTGTTATCTCTACAGGATGTCATGTAAATCATTTTGTAAAAAAAATGTTGTTGTTGAAGAGTTGTTGTCCTACTGACATACTGCGTAATTGTAGCTCGTACTTTTCAAACAAACCTTGGATCTCCCCATTGATTCTCATCGATCTCTATCACTGCAATTTTCATTTTTCTTTCATGATGCATACCATCCAAGGCTTTTATGACCATATTCAATCACAAGAAAAAAATGCTACAACCACTCTCAAACCTGCTTTTCTTTTTCACAGACAAAGGACCTGTATCAGGTTTCTTAGGAGTATTGATTTCTTCCTTCTTGTATCCAAAACCATATTTGTCATTTGGTGATCTATGACTATCCAAGATCTTATCCAAGGTCATGGAGTTGTTTAAGAAATTTCTTTGGGTGTTTTCCTTCTCAGCCTTCAAGACTTCTGCTTCCATCTTATGACATGGTTCTTCTCCTACTTCATCCATGGGGAAAATGATAAATGAACATGCTTTTATTGTATCTGAATCTTGTTCTTTACTTGCAGGGGAGGATTCAATTTCAACATCATTAATTGTCCTTATGCCTTTATTCACCACTTGTCCCGAGTTTACATTTACCTTACATTCTTTGGACGAGAACTCCTATTCACTGCCTCTGTCACATTTTTAACTTGTACTGAGAAAATTATGTTTAAGATCATCCACAAGAAGAATGTACTGGGAATCTCCTTTGTCATTACTCAACTCATCATCCCTCTATCCTTTATTTTGCCTGGTTCATCATTTTCAAGGATCACATTTACTGTTTTGCTTTTACTTATGGACAATAGTTTATCCTTGTCTCTAGTCATGTGCTTGGAACATTCACTGTCTATATTCCCAGAGGCCTTTTGTTTTTGAGTTGAAAGTGCTTCACCACATTTTTCACTATCTTTCCTTTTCCATGTGCTGGCCTTTCTATCTAAGAACTTTATCCTTGGATCTTCTTTGTAATTCTTCAGATGGAAGTTTGCAACTTTGTGGAAAAAGTTGTGACAGTTATAGCATTCAATCTCATTATTCAATAGGTCAAAGTTATTGTTGCAATGTTGTCTACTCATTGACTATTTATTATTTCTTGACCTCCTCAGTTGCATGTCTCTCGACTTAATTTGACAATTTGCAATCTGTGATGGTTTGTTACTTGGCTGTATCATTCTTTATTGTGGAAGATATTTATTCCTTTGAAATATTAATTTCTCATGTCTAAGTCTTAAGGAACAATTTACATCTTTGTGACCAAAGTTAGAACAGTAGAAACAATATCCATAGAAAATTTCTTTGTACCTAGAAAATGGATGTTTTCTTTGAGTAAATCGATTTATTTCGTGCTGATGATGTCTTTGAGCAGGGAGTGCATTATTTCCTTGTTCTACAGATTCAGTTCTGGCACCTTTCTCCTTACTCATCCTGGGCGATTGATTATCTTCCTTTGTTTCTGCAAGTTTGTTGTCATCATTGGTTGTAGATTTGACAAACTTTATGAAGTCTTTGTTGCTTGGATGACCACTACTTGATCCCTCTTGATAACCCAAATCTTGTTTTCAAATTTGGATTCCTTTGTTGATTCAGAATGGTGGATAATCCTTCCGAGGCTTTGAAACTTGGCAAATTTTGATTATACAAGGCTTGAAACTTCTCCATCTGTTTCCTAGTTTTCACTACTTCTTGTTCTAATGCTTCACATCTTACCTTCTTTTCTGATAGTTGTTGTTTCAGAATATCTTTGATTTTATTTTCCTCCTCTAATTCTACTTTTAATAGGACAAGGTCTTCATTAGGTCCTTTACTTTCTTTCTAGAACTGTATCAGCAATTGTCTTTGCTTTATGTTCTTCATTCTTAGTATGTCAATCTCTTCCAGTGCACTGATCAGTTCTCCTTCCATGTCAACCATGACTTCTTCTTCATTTTCATCACTGCCTATGCTTTCAATATCATAATCCTCTTTTTCCATAAGCATGAAGTCATTTACTTTATATTCACAGGAAGAATCACTATCGGTGTCTTCTGAGGAGTCATCATTGTTTACACATAAACTTTTCTTCTTATCAAATCATCTTGATTTGTGCTTCTCTTCATATTCAGAGTTTTGATCATGTTTCTTGTGTGGACATTTATTTGTAAAATGACCTATCTTACCACAGTTGAAACATTTGAAGGGAAACTTACCTTGGTACTTGTCTGATCCTTTCTTTAGTCTTCTCATGAATTTTGCTTCAATTTCATCAGGCTCACAATATTCATTCTTATCTGCTTTAAATGATGCTTCTCTAGAGGTGGTTTTATCTGTGACTATCCTCATTTCATATGCAGTCAACGTTCCTAGAATTTGATCAAAATCCAAAGTCTTTATATCATTAAGTTCTTTTATAGCTGAGACCTTTGGGTTAAACCTATCTGGCAAAGATCTCAAAATTTTCTAGACTAAAGAGGGTTCCTCAATTTTTTCACCAAGTGCCTTCATTGCATTTACTAGTTCTTCAACTCTCATAAAACACTTCCCAATGGTTTCATCTTCTTTCATCTGTAGCTTTTCAAACTGTACTTTGTAGGTTTGAAGCTTAGCATCTTTTACCTTCTCATTACCTTCATGACTGCTAATGAGTTTGTCCCACATTTCTTTGGCAATTTGAAAGTGCATCACCTTCACAAACTCAGCTTCTCCAAGTCCATTCAAGATAGCATTCATTCCCATAGAATTAAAGATAAATTCTAACTTATCATCCTTAGAAGCTAGACCAATAGGCTTTATGTATCCAGTCTCTACTACATCCCAAACATCAACACCTAAGGCCATTAGGTATGTTCTCATTCTAACCTTCCAGAAGGAAAAATGTGTTCCATCAAACACAGGAGGCCTAGTGACTAAAGTCCCTTCATGACTTGTCATGTTTAAGCTCTAGGATCTACCCTTAGATAAAATTGGTCGGCTCTGATACCAATTGTTGGACAACTGAGCATGACTTGTCATGTTTAAGCTCTAGGATCTACCCCTAGATAAAATTGGTCGCTCTGATACCAAATTGTTGGACAATCGAGAGGGCGGGTGAATCAATTGTTACCGTGCTTAAACAATTATGCCTATTTAAAACTCATTACAGAACTCTCAATGATAATCACAGTAATGCAGGGAAGTACGCATTGTAACATTCAACATCATTCATACATATGAGATATATAGAGATAGATATTTCTTGAGGAAACCCATAAAGGGTAAAAACCTCTTTTTCTTTATATGATAAGTAATCTTTACCTTCTTTACATTATCATACATATGAGCTCCAACTCATTGTGAGGCTATAACCTTAGTTTTTGCAAGCTGCAACTTGCTGAGATCACCAACTCTCTATTTTCTCTAGCACCCACTAGAAGGAAGCACCAATTCCCTGGTTTCTCTAGAACCAACTAGAAGTAAGCACCAACTCCCTAGTTTCTCTAGAACCAACTAGAAGGAAGCTACAACTCCCTGGTTTCTCTAGCACCAACTAGAAGTAAGCACCAACTCCCTTGTTTCTCTAGCACCAACTAGAAGGAAGCTACAACTCCCTGTGTTCAAGAACCCACTTGAACCTCTGAGGAAACCAATCCTCCCTAGCACCTCCCTACCACCCTGGATTATAAATATGAAATACTGAAACCTATTACAGTGATATAGCGTTCAATAACAGCTTACCAGTCTCAACACTGTTCTGCAAGATTTTGCTACTTAGTCTTCCTCACTGTCTTCCTGCATGCATCCGCTGCCCATTCTTTTCTTCTACCTTTTGTGCTCTGTGTGCCATTCCCATTCAATGCACCTTTCCTCTTCTATGTATTTCAGCTACTGCACTCTAACTCCTTCTACACACATAAATCACTCCCCACAACAACCACACTTATCTCTTCCTTGTTCCACATTCTTATAGTCTCTATACTCCTTGTGCATGCAATATTCTCCATGCCTTTGCATGCTCACTCCACTCCAATATCCTCCACATCGGAGAGTTTTCTCCACTTAACTCTTCCACAACTATCCAATCTCTTGTGCGCCATGTTCTCTCTCTGTTCTGCATATTATTGTCATTGTGAGTCCTCTTCCTGATCATCATGGTAACTCTTCAGCTTCTTTGGTGGTTTCACCTATGCATCCATCATCACTGGGTGTTATTCTGAGACTCCTTAGTTTCTCTGGTAGTTGAGACTCTACGTCTTCTCTGGCATAGTCGAGCTTATACTTTATGTTTCAGTTACAAACTTCAACGCTCATCCATCTGTCAATCGTCTGTATCAATAATTCTCAATCCACTGGAATATTCCTTGAGACTCTTCATATTCTTTGGTGATCACACTCATTCCTCTTCGAGTCCTCTGGCAGAGATCATCATTTGTTTTAGTTGTTACACTAAGAAGCGCAAAAGTAGACATGTGATCTTCTTCAACTTCACCTGCACCGTTGGATTGAATTCATAGAAACTTGCGTTTACTTCTCCATTTCACACTTCGGCATTTCAGGATCCCCGTGGTAAATATTTCCTTACACTCCATGTCCTGATCCCCAAAAATCTGAAATGGAGCTTATCTGAACTAGCTCCTTCCTTCATCTTCTGTCGATGTGACCAATGGCTGCGACCACAGTTTGAGCCAAAACGTGTTTCGCATTTTTGCATTACGGGATTTCTGCACTCCTATGGTAGAGTCTCTTGACGCTCCATGTCCCGATATTTGAAGTTCTGAAATGGAGTTGGATCAATGGTCCACACTCTAAGTGATTCGACGGTCCTGATCTCTTCGTGATTTCATATATCATGAATTTCAGGGTTCGCAACTTCGAGACTCCTATGGTAGGAGTTCTTGACATCTCAATCTCCTGATTTCTGAAACTCTGAAAGGGAGTCAGATCAACGGTCCACATAACCCCCTGAGATGGATGGTTGACAGGATTTCGGCGTTTCGCATTTCACAATTTCGGGACTCCTGTGGTAGGGGTTCTTGACATCTCCATCTCCTAATTTTTGAAACTCTAAAGTGATGTAAACCTACTGATGTAACACGTGGATTGACACGTGTCAAATAACTACCACGTGTCACTCTGATTAGTGACTTACATGTGCCTAAAATGTTGAATTAGCTTGACACTTGTCATTGCCTGGTTGTGCCACGTGTTCTTAGCTGACGTGGTTTGTTGACGTGTCTGTTTCGAGATTTCGCATTTCGACACTTCAGGACTCCTAATGTTGAGAGTCTCAACTTCTCCATCTATTGATTTTTGAAACTCCAAAATGGAGTTTACTTCAGGGTTTCGCATTTCACGAATTCGACATTCTTGTTGTTAAGTGTTCTTTTGCAATTCAAAGTCCCGGTATCCGAAACTCTGAAATAGAGTTTACTTCGGGGTTTCACATTTCACGAATTCGGCAGGTTAGGGAACCCCATTCCTTTGACTTCCTAGTTAGTGAAATGACGATCTATGTCCACGTGTCCTACCCATAAATGGACGGTCCTCCTTCTTTCAGGATTTTGTACGTCCGCTTCTCCTTGCACTTTAAAGAATGTGCAGGTTCTCCTTGATCCAACGATGGTTGGATCCCGCGCTTGGATCTAATGCCTGAGATCCGTCCTCCTCTTCAGCGGGCTCTTCTTGTCTACATTCAAATCTGATGGCCATCAGGAATTCAGGATGGGATCCAACAATCACTGACACTTCTCCTCACGAGCTCACGCATTCTCCTTACTTGGGAGAATTTCTAAGTGTCAAGGGCCTTGACCTTTGATCCGCCTGAGATCCTGAGTATGCTATCTCTCTTGATATTTGGCAATGAGTTAACCTCATCCCTAGTGCACACCTCTGCACTGCGTTCGACTCTACGCTAATTCCTCCTGAGCTTACTTGTCCTTGTTTTGCCTTTACTGCATACTCTGATCTTGCCATCAATGACAAGCACATACTTCTTGTAAAGCATGCCAACCATCATATCACAATCTCTTCTGATCTTATCGAGCTTGCTCTGCAGTGTCTTCCCAAAATACTTTTGGTGCCCATCTGTTACATTCTTCCTATACTCAAGTCATCATCGTTGTTGTACTTGTCATCAATGACAAGCATACTCTTCCTGTAAAACATGCCAACATACTGTGCACTACAACAACAAATCTACGCACAAAGCTTCTCTTTTCTCAGTTACCAACAATCACAGTTTCAGGTCCCGGCAACGGAACCATTTTTGGCACAAGGGCAGACCCAGGGTTCAATGCTTCAACAATGCACCAACAAAACCCTAACTACCAACCCTTTCGGAAACACATGCGAAGCAGGCGAAGTCTCACTCGAGGTAGAGGCAGGGGGGTTATAGAACACAGGCATCTGTAACCAAGCTGGGACATAGATCTATGATTATAACACTTCTACAAAGTACTTAGGAACGATATGCATCAACCCATTAGTCTTATTCACATCGCAGATCAAACCCTAAGTACAGATCGATGTAGTAACAATGATATCATACGCATCACACTTAGCACCATAAGTTAGATCTATCACATTCAACATAAATAAAGCACTAAGAATTCATAGATCTATCTAACATACATAATAACAAAATAACTAAGCAGATAAATGGAAAACACAACATAGCACAAAGAAAACCATCAACACAAGATATATGTGGTTCACCCCAGTGTGGGGCTACATCCACCAACTTCTTCTTCTTCTTTATTAGTCTTCAAGCTCTTACATTCACCTGCTCCTGTGCAATAACCCATAGTGCCAAACTTAGTAGAGGACAGGAGATCTGCACACTGAGCACCAGATCCTCCTTCCAAAAATTAGGTCAAGGCAAAAAGCCAACTCCTCTAATAAGAAGAGAGCCTTACATACACAGTCTATTGTACAAAGCAACTCAGAACTACTTTCACTTAGCTTTTCAAACTATTGACTCCAACCATGCCTTACTACATTAAATTCTTACTTATTTATACTTTTACATTCCCTTAAAAAAAGTCCTAATCATGGGTAAACCCATGGGCCGACATCCCATAAACCCTAATACAAAAACTCTAATGAACCCCTTGTTGGGTCTACAAAACAAGTGAGATCATGTGATCTCAGCTCCGCCTGGGCGGCCCATCTTCGACCCACCTGTCGAAGTCCAAAAATTGGTCAAACTTGACCAATGTTTCCTAAAAACTAGGTCGAGGGCCAACACCCATCAAATAATGCCCAAGATCCCTCCCTATATATGTATTCCATCATAATCTCCCTAGCTGTTTTATCATGTTTTTTTCGCGAGGAAAGTTATTTCATATGATGATCCTCCGAGTTGCACACTGCAGAGAGAGAATATATTTATCTTCAAATAAACTGGCATTCTAGGCTAGCCAGATACCTTGGGAGAGAATCAGAGGAAAATATTTATATGATTTTACCACATGTTTACCAAACAAATTCCTAATTCCTTCCTCTATATTACTTATAGACCACACTTTTTTTAAACCTGTTATCACTTCGATTTACCTCCAAAATTATTTGGTATAGGAGCACCCCAATACCAAATGAATATTGGTATCATCAAAAACACATAGAGGGAGAACCTCCCTAGCCTAGATCTAGTTATTTTTTGTAGATCATCCCACATTAGTGCTTTATTGTTTAAGAGGAACCATTTACATAACATATTGTTCCTCTAGAATAGGTAGCACCTGAATAAATTTACCTTTAGTACTTCACATATCAAGCCTTTGGAAGACATAGAAATATAATTTCAAGGCTAACAATGTCCACCAACATTATATATATGCTTCATAATAAACATAGGTTTTTCCATAGAGAAATATCTTCCACAATAAGGAAAGGTTTTGCAAAAGGAATAAACTTTCCAAAATGAGTGCTCACATGCATGGGAAAATAAAATTGTATAATATTAAACCAATGATATTCCAATCAACACTCTTTTCAAATTCATGTAGGATCTGGAAGATGGAGTTTCATTTTCCTATGTCTCTCCTAAATTAGGTCTCCATTCACACTCCATATTTTCATTCAATCATAAATCACACTTCATTCAACAGTCATACCTCCAAAATATATGAACATGTGCAATACTAAAAGAAATGAAAAATACATAATCAACTAGTTTAGAGATGCTATGGTTATCATACTAAGATCAATAGAAGGGATGAAATGAGTGTGAAGGGAGGAAGGGAAGAAATTGTGTTGGCATGTCAGAAATAAATAACACACTTTGACTTTGGAATGGGTAGCAGTTTAATACATTTTATTTTAGTACCTGTAATATCATCTCTACAAATATTGATATGAATAACATTGCCATGATCACATATACCCTTTAGAAAATCTAAGTGTGGGCTTAGTGGAGGCTCTATGATTTTTGTGGCTTCATCCTGCTTGGCCCTAAATTGGTGTGAATAACATATGGTCTCAAAAACATCTTTTTACAGGAAGTCGGGCCAATTGTTGTAACTATTTGGATTACTATTCATTGTACAAAAAAACTTCATTTGTGAATAAATATCTTTTGGGCATACCTACACTTATCTTTCTCTATTTATTTTATTCGCTTTAGAGATTTTCTTTGCTTATCTTGCAAGCACTTTTCAATTTCTTTATTTACTTAGTTTTTGTACATATGCATGATATGTTTACTAATTTTAATTAGTTTCCCCGTAATTACAATTTGTTTATGTTAATGTTTAATTACACAGTCTTAATTATTACATATTTTAACTTAGTTTACTCCTGCACTTAGAGTTTACAACACGTTATACATTATGTTTGAAATGTGAATTATTCATTTTAGCACTTGTCTTAACTAATATTATTAATGTTGTATCTATTGTTTTAACTAGTTGGAAGCTAATATAACTTATAATTATCGGTTTATTTATTCTTTAGAGTCTAACTTTCATAGTTAATTAGGACTGGTTTTCATTCTAATTAAAAATTTAGGGAGAAACATAAAGGACATTTTAAAACTTACACACACATAATTAAAGGATTAGTACCCTTAAGTGGAAAGACTCCACTGACTTGTTTAACTAATCAACTTAACCCTGTAGTTAGAAAGTTTAGGGATTTAAGAGTACTCTAGGTCTCCATCCCCTCTTTTCCCCTTGAGATCCCTACAAGAGATTTTTGAGTGTTGTGCTCGAGTTTCATTTTGGAAATCAATTTAAATGGTGATCATACTGGGGAGAACTATGTCCATAATCTCTTTAAATTTTTCCTATTTATCCTAAAGAATCAACATTATTCATTCTTGAGAATTAATACTATGCTATCCATGAGATTTAACTTAGTTGGTTCTTTTATTATAGAAAATCATGATAGATATTTGGTGGCCAACAATAATACCTTACAATACTCTAGGTTTCTCAGGCTATGGTTTAATATTCTGGTGTTTGGTTGATGATATTCCTTAATTTAAAGGTTTTCGTTATGAAGACCTAAATCAGCACATCAAAACCTTCATGGATTATTGTCTCTTGAAGGAAACCTTTGATAGTTCACTTATGGTATGTGTCTTTCCTCGCACACTTCATGGGAAGGTCATTGAATGGTTCAATTTTCTTCATGATCATTCCATATTTGTATGGAAGCATTCTTTTGACCTATTTAAGGAAAGATTCAGGGACCTAAGGCCTAAATTTAGTCCTTCATCAATCCTCCCATGGTGTGATTTTTTCAGTGAACACCTTGATCTTCATACCTATGATAAATTCATATATGCCAAAAACATTTTTATGATAAATAGCTGAAAGAAACAATGGGAATAGGTTATTGAGAAAAAAATTTCAATGCATGAGAATTCACAAAACCAAAGTCCTTTCTTTAGGAAATCAAGAACCAAATCTTGATCTAGTTCATATTGTGAGCAATATCTTTCACATGAATTTGGTATTGATGGATATCTTTTTCACGATTCACATTTCAAATAGGAATTGTGTGATATTTCCCTTTTGATGAGACCATTTTCCAAGATGGTATTGATCAAATTAATAAGGTTTATATCCCTCATACCACCACTAAGAATCCTCATACCAATATCATCACCCCTGGTGTTAGTAGTCTTCGTCTCTATAGCCTAGAGAGTGACGTTTCACTTAGTAATGAGACTTGTGAAGAAAAAAATCCAAACATTCAACAATGGAAATAATTCACAAAACTCTCTTCTCGATAGTATTTCAAATACAAAAATCTTCCAAGATATAAAGATAAATATAGATCTTTATGTAAACATTGACAACTTTTAGTTTGATGATATGACAGATAATTTTTTTCAAGCATGATCCATTTGGAAGCCTAATTTTGTCTAATGAATATGAGCCTAAAAATCGGAAGCCTAATCATGATCTCCTTGCTAACAAATATAACCATAAGGTATCATAGTTATATAATCAACCTTGTACTAAATATGATAAATACTCTTAGTTAATTACTCTTGGTAGTCCAAAAAACGTTTTGGACTCTTATACCATTGGTCATCATGATTTTATTTATGATCATCCCTTAGGAACCTACCATTTGGATGACATTTTCTTCCCAGAAGAAAGTGAGAAGATGCCTAAAGTTCCCAATGATGGATCTAAACAACTTTGGGTTTCCCCAAAAGACAGTTTGCGAAAGACTGGTTCACACTTCTCATTAGCTAATTCAATATATCTCGATACCTTTTTATACAAGGAGGATGTTAAAGAAAGTGTTTTTTAGCTTAAGATTGTTTCGGTGGAAGCTCTAATTTTTGCAACCCCATCATAACCCAAAAACTCACTCCCTTTGACCTAAGTTCTCCTCTAGTTTATGGTGGTTATCTTGAGTCTTGCACTAAAGAGAGGAGATGCTCTAACCATGTTATTCTAATTGAGATAGATAACCATACTACTTAGCTTCCATCTTGTACCGATAGGAATAATGAGGTTTCATTTAAGGATAAAAACGATGTTTATGTTGTCTTCCATTTCTTTTAAAAAGTGGGGAGGAAATCTGATTTCCAATCTCATCCTTTATCACAAAATTTGGGATTCTTGGCTCAACCATTTTGATATTTTTAGGACAACAAGTATCTTCCTCTTAAAATGGTTTACTGAAATGTTTTCTACCCTAGATAATTGTTTGAGCCTAACTACCAATATAGGTTTTCTAGTACGTTTTCTTCATGTTGAAATTCATCTCATAGTTAGGATCAAAATTCATTTTGCATGTACAAGAAATAAACCTTTCAAAATTGTAAATGGCACCCACCATGAAAGTGCAGACATTTTCTTGTCTTGTACATAATAAAAAATAAATAAAAAATCGTAAAACATAAAATCCAAAGTTTTCCTTACCGTTCTACTCTTTTGATTGCATTTTTAGATCCAATAGGTCTTTTAGTAAGGTGTTTGACCTTCTTTTTTTGTTGTTAATTAAGCTTCAAGTTTAGCTATTAGTTTTCTTGGTTATGCATATGGAATTACTACTTATTATTCTCCCATTTTACTTAACCAATTTAAGTGCATTGCACCCATTGCATAGCTACCCAAAATATATTTGTACAACTAACAAGACCTCAAACAATGTTACCTATTTTACTTTCTTACACAAGTCTACTGGTTTATCTCTAATATGGGTTGTTAGTCTTTGACATGACAAGTTTGCATCATGAAATGGAGGTAGAATAACTGATGGGTTCCTAATGTTTAGTTTGGAAAATTTGAATGCTTGACAATACTATTTAGGTTTCCTAGTTCTTCAAGTTCCCTTTTCTTCATTCGTTACATAACATTAAGTTATCTCCACCCATGTCTTTTGTTTTCTAGGAATGGATATGATTTTGTGTACCTACCTCACTATCACAATTTAATATGTATAAGCTATGATTCTCTAATTTTCCCAAAACCATCCTAAGCTCATGTTTTGAAACTAGAGATTCCAAGGCTCACACATTGCTAGAAACAACATTCATGTTTTTGATCTGTAAACATGGGACTTACAGTCCACATGCTTCACCAACATGGATGCTTTGCATAATTAATTTTTTTTTATGTGTTCTCAAACTTATGTAGATATCTCTATCCTTAGTGGATTATGATTATTTTTTTCTTGGTGTATCATGCACACAACGACTAGGTAACAAAGAAATATTAATCAAGAAAATAATTTAATTTCTTAGTTTTGAATCATCGAGGTCAATAAACTCTCTACAATGGAGAAACCAATCTGGTTCTTGGTTTGCAACTGGTTCCAAAATATTTTATTGGTATGTGTAGGTCTGGATGAGTGCCCAATAAAGAGCCAACCCACTGTGTGGTTGTAAATAAACAACAAATTTGTTTGTGAAAAAATTTCCAAGCACTGTAATCTAGCTACCACTAAACATTCACATTCCCATGATAATAAGTGACAACATTTCCAACACTTAGCATATATATTTACATATAAATACAGACCAAAAAAAAAAATTGTGATCCATATTTTATGAGTAGAATGAAATGAATACAAATTATTAAAAGATGATTAACACAGAATAACAAATATACAGTAAACTGGTTTTCTATTTAATAAGGAAATAAGTTGAAACTATAAAATGTTGGGTATGTGTTATATTCTTTGCATGTGTGTGTGTGTGGGCGCGTCAGATACGACAACTGTGTCTGACGATCCCTTCACCTAGAGTTATGTCGTGTGCATTGGGTTATTTCCTAGGGGGTTCCCAGGGGGGGCAGGTATGCCCCCCCTTGGTTACGCGCAGCGTTTGGGGCAGTGCCCTGATTTTTTTTTTTTTGGGCTGTTTTTTCTATTTTTAGCGAATTTGTAAATTAATCTCAGATTAAGGGATTAGGGTTTTGGCATCTATGGAATACCTAAAAACATTGTATATATTGTATGGAGAATGGTGAAATTTGATATAATGAAAATAATAAAGGCTTTCCCGGTTGAGGGTTTCCGATATAAAATCTTTGTGTACTCTGTGTATGAGCCATTGATTAATTTATGTACTGCTTAAGAATCTATATGCATTTCTTTAATTCATAGGTTTCAAACTTACATGTGGTATCAGAGCTCATTTTTGGCTTCAGAGGGACACCTTTGTTGTTGAGGATTTGGCTTGGTCTTGATAGATCAAGTTTATCTTGGGTCTATGATAAACCTAGGTTTAGTGGGAGATTTTACAGTGGAGATTCAAGTAAATAAAGAGGAATGGCAAGCTCATATAGAATCGAGATAGAGAAGTTCAACGGTAAAAAATTTGAGCTATGGAAGCTCAAGATGGAGGACCTTCTTGTAGACAAATAACAATGGATCGTTGTGGATCCTGATACACATCCTACTGGTACACCGTCTACGAGCACACAGGCTACTGGTACACAACCTACTAGTACACCAGCTACTGGTATGTCGAAGGAAGATTGGGACAAGTTGGACAGAAGAGTAAGGAGTACTATTCGACTATACCTCGCAGATTCGGTGTTGTTGAATGTCTCAGGAGAATCTACATCCAAGGAACTATGGGATAAGTTAGGGAATTTGTATCAATCAATGTCCTTGGTAAACAAGTTGTTTCTTCGAAAGAAGCTGTATCATCTTAGGATGGAAGATGGAGATTCTGTGATAGAACATCTAAATGCCTTTAATACTCTGGTAAGTCAACTTGGATCTGTTAATAATACGATTTCAGAAGAAGATAAGTGTATTACTTTGTTATGTTCTTTTCCAGAATCTTGGGGTAATCTGGTTGTAGCAATAGGTAGTACCACTCAATCTACATTGAAGTATGAGGATGTAGTTCCATCTTTGTTATATGAAGAGATGAGGTGAAAAAGAATGGATGGTCACAGCACAGATGCTCTATTTGTAAGAGGGTGTACCCAAGATAGGAACCCTGGTAAGCCTTCGGGATGGAGATCTAAATCTATAGGTAGATCTAAGTCTCCAAGAAAATATTTGAGGAAATTCTAGAAGTGTGGTAAAACAGGGCATTATAAGAAAGATTGCAAGTCTAAGAAGGTTGAAAAACCAAAGGGATCTGATAGTACCTCTTACATAGAGGCGAAAACCTCCACTGAAGAAGGAGGTGATGTTTACCTAGCATCTACAAGTACACATGCAAACCATGATGTATGGTTGATCGACTCAGGTGTGTCATACCATATGACTCCTCACAGGGAGTGGTTCTCTGAATATGAAAAATATGATGGTGGTGATGTATTCCTAGGAGATGACTCGACAGCAAAAATATTGGGACGTGGAAGGGTTAAGTTGCTGCTAAATGATGG
>SNQJ01S0112642.1:20144-48698 GCA_010110895.2 Picea sitchensis
CCATATGCCAGTGCAATTGGCAGTTTGATGTATGAAATGGTTTGTACTAGACCAGACATTGCACATGTAGTGGGAGTTTTGAGCAGGTATATGTCAAAACTAGGGAAGGAGAATTGGACAACAGTAAAGAGGGTCTTCAGGTATCTTCGTGGAACCACCAGTTATGGATTGTGCTACCAAGGAAGACCGGGATTGGACAGAGTGGTGGACATACATGGATTTTTTGATGTAGACTGGGATGGAGATTTGGATCACAGAAGATCTACAAGTTGGTATGTGTTTAACCTATTTGGAGGAGCAATCAGTTGGATGATCAAAATACAGGCTTTAGTGGCACTCTCAACTACAGAAGTTGAATACATGGCAGCCACTCATGCAAGCAAGGAATCACTATGGTTACAAAGATTGTGTTCAAGTATTGGGTTGGTAAAACAAGCAGTGAGATTAGACTATGACAGTCAGAGTGCAATATTCCTGGCAAAGAACCCGGCTTATCATTCAAAGACAAAGCATATTGATGTTCAGTATCACTTTGTGAGAGACATGGTTGAGGAAAAGAAGGTGTTGTTGGAAAAGGTTGAAACTTTGAATAATGTTGCAGATTCACTGACAAATTCTTTGAGCACAGAAAATTTCTCCTGGTGTAGAGTAACAATGGGCATTGTTGCCCTGGATTGTTGACTATATAATCCCCTGGACCCTTGGATGCAAAGAAAACAACAAGTGGGAGAATGTTGGGTATGTGTTATATTATTTTCACGTGTGTTTGTGTGGGCACATTAGATACGACAACTACACGCCCACACACACACATTGTAAATTAATCTCGGATTAAGGGATTAGGGTTTTGGTATCTACGGAATACCTAAAAACATTGTATATATTGTATGGCGAATGGTGAAATTTGATATAATGAAAATAAGAAAGGTTTTCCCAGTTGAGGGTTTCTGGTATAAAATCTTTGTGTACTCTGTGTATGAGCCATTGATTAATTTATGTATTGCTTAAGAATATATATGCATTGCTTTACTTCACAGGTTTAAAACTTAAATAAAATGCAGCGGAAAACAAACTTGTTGGAATGGTAGCAACTTATCTCTGAGAGGAGATGTGATGATTGCGCTCATTTGCAAGAAGATGATTAAAATGAGGCTCTAAATGCCTTTTTACAATAAACCAAAATGTCGCAAACCCTAGACATCCAAAAAACCTAACCATAGGATATGAAGCACCAAAAGTCATGTGGGCCCCGTTTGGGTAAGTTAGTACATCAATTTCCTGAGGTCGTAACTTTTGCATATGATGTTTGTTTGGGGTGCATGATAGCTCGTTGGAAAGTTATCATTGAGGAGACTCATTTTGGGGTCTCAATCAGATCCTTTGGATATAATTGAGAAGATCGATCTCGAAAAACCTTCATTTAGGCCCTCAAAATGGCCCCAAAAGTTAAAAAATGCTAAAAATAGTAAATTACCAAAATTTCCAGAAAATTGTTTTCATCCAGTTGGAAAAGGTGGGTGGCCACCGATATCCACCTGGATCAATCCTCCCTCCTTAGGAAGCAATGTTATCCATTGTATTTATTTCCCCCATCATATGAGCAAATGTTTGTTGAATTTGGGCCCGGGTGAGCCACCTGTCTTGGTGTAGGAGCTGCCCTGCTTTGACGAATCAATAAAGATGGATCCTTTATTGTCGAGTGCCCTTGATTTTTGTTTGCACAATATTATCATTGGATTCGTATTGCATGGAGTCAAGGTCAAGCTATTTTGGTGGCAACTGCTCCGTTATCTATGAGGTGTCCAATAATGGTGGGAAATATGGTCGAAGGAGAGCCACGTTGAAGACTAGGTGTAGTCCAAGGAAAGGGGGAATGTTGAGCTCAAAATTATTGTCACTCACAGCC
The DNA here is from genome assembly GCA_010110895.2 of Picea sitchensis. Classification (NCBI taxonomy): domain Eukaryota; kingdom Viridiplantae; phylum Streptophyta; class Pinopsida; order Pinales; family Pinaceae; genus Picea; species Picea sitchensis. The sequence goes on from SNQJ01S0112642.1 coordinate 22,051, forward strand.
TTGGTGATGGTGTATGACCCATAATAGAATGGGTGAAGCTTTCGATTGGGACGTGTAATACATTCTTTTTGCAAGTGCAACCAAAATTTTTCGCCCACCTGAAACTTATGTGGCACCCGATGTTGATCATGGTGCTGCTTGTAATCGACATTAGACTTATGTATAATATCCTGAACTTGTTGGAGGATGTGATATATTCCCTCAATAAACATGGTTGTTTTTTTCATCTTGTAGTGGAGTAGGGGATGAGTCGGTCGAGGTGGTCGCCATGGGTAGTACAACATCCATGGGGCCCAATGGTTGGAATCCCAACGCCACCTAAAAGGGGATGTGGTCAGTTGAGCTATGTAGGGATCAACTGTAGCTATGGTGTACATAGGGAAGACTCTCATCCCATGTGCAGGGGTGTTTTGAATTATACATGTGTAGGATATGTACGATCATCCAATTGATGACCTCAGTTTGGCCACCTGTCTGGGGGTGGAAGGCAGTGGATTTGGTGAGCTTGGTATCCAATAGTGACCAGAGGCTTGACCAGAATCAGGGATGATTTTAGGGGCTAAATTTCTCTCATGGGATAATTTTCCATGGTTTTTCCCAAAAAATGATTCTCTATTCTAAAAATGATTTGCCAAAATTCTATAGGATAAAATTATTTTACCTTAAAAATCGCCAAAATTTTATAAAAACTATATAAAATCCTTAGAAATTTGAATATTTTTACAAAAATGTCGCCAAACATTTATAGTTGTCATATGAAGGATTACTAAGATTCGTCAAGGTTTCTACATTTTAAAATAAATTCCAATCCTTAAAATCATCCTTGACCAGAATGTGTTGAGGAACCGACTGTCACGGTATGAGATAATGGTTTGTGGGATCCCAAAATGTACCCATACTCGTTCAAAGAAGATCTTGGCAGTGGCTTTTGTTGTGATTTTCTTCTTGCAGACGGCTAGAATTGCCATCTTGTAAAAGCACTGAACAACCACAAAACCAAAGTCATTTACCCTCTTGGTGGACAGGAGGCCTGACATGTAGTCCATTAAGATGGATTCCCATGGCCTGGTAGGAGTAGGTACAGGGGTGTACAGGTCCCGTTTCTTTGTGGTGAGTTTGTATATAGCATAGGCGATGCAGGACCTGATATACTTGCCGACGTCTTGTCGAAGTTTCGGCTATTAGAAATTTTTCTGCAACAATGCCACTTTCTTTTTGATTCCAAAGTGTCCTTCCAACCGAGTGTAGTAAGCTTACAAAATCATCTTCATGTGCTTTCTTGATGGAAGTTCAAATATGGAACAGACAACACAATATCCCATCCTAAAGATGGAAATTAGCGACCACTAAGTTGGCACCCAACATTTGGTAGGTGGTGGAGAAGTCAGGGTCTGTCTCGTAGAGGTGGGGGCATATAGAGGTCTTGTGGCCACAAGAGTCTATCACAGTGGTGAGTGTCACGACTGGAGGTTTGTTATGAGGGAAAAAATCTATATGGCCAGGGTAAACCACAACAAACATGTATGACTGCAGAAATCAACTCATTTCCAACATATGCTATATAAACCAATGTGCAAGAAAGATAAGAAAAAAGTCTACCTCGATCCAAAGTTTGATGATGTTCCACCATTGAGCACTTCAGCCCAAATCTTTATACCTACAAAAATTTCTCAACAAACAAGCAGAGAAAGTATATAGTGATAATATAAAGGGGTTAGCACATTAGATAGCATAATCCATCAATAAACATAACAAACATGCCCATGGATAATAATCAAATATTTGCAGGATATCGATAGGACGGGAAAGTAGTATCTCTATCAATAATGATCAATAGAAGTGAAAAACATTATAGACTTCTGTGTTGGCACGATTCGGAACCAAGAAACTCGGTTCCTTCTAGTTGGGCCTCCACCACTTCAATCCTCCACCAAAGGCAAGCTCATAGAAGGGAGACAATGAGGTTCTCTAACAATAAGGGAAGATCTTGGGGGATAAACACTGCTTTTATACTTGAGAGACAAAAGGGTTGTAGACTCAATATGAAGTATGAATTTCTCCAGAGTAACTTTTCTCTCAAAGTTGAATGTTTTCTCCCCTTTTTCCATAGCTCGGAATTGGCCCATTTATAGTCTACAAATGGAACTGAAGGGTCAAGTCAGAACGTTTCCAGTATATGGAAGGCCAAGGATCAGAGATCTACTATCGTGACATGGAAACCGGACTCCATTTTTTTTATTTTCTGGCACAAATCTCAATGCACATGGACTCTAGTGGAGAAGCCTGCATATACGCATGATGTATAGTAGATAGGGCACGCATATGTGGAAACATATGTATTTTAAGCTCTGGATTCATCAAAAAGGGATGATAAGTCTGCATAGAAAAATGGAAAAAGGCCCTCTGTGAAATATTGCAATGATGAGGAAAATATTTCTATAACAGATGCCCCCTAATGTGTGATATCAAAGGAGTATCTACGATGGCCAAAATACATTATAAATAACCCATAAGTGGAGTGATGGGGTCCCTGCTGGAAAGACTAGTCTCTCATTACATTTTGTGATGAATTTACATACATGGTTGCCGATAGAATACACTACATATCCATGTGGAAAATATACCAAACAAGTTTCGATGGCCATGAATAGGAAAATACAAATGTGGTTACATGCCAAAGTTTTCATAGTCACAAATAAGGCCCAATAGAACTAGTCTCAAAACCAATCTGAAGATATCTGTATACAATGGAGTACAATATGATCTCCCATGATCACTAAAGTCATATAGGTACTGGTCCAATGAAAAGGAAGCAACAACTCAAGGAAGCTGCAGCCACATAATGATGTCTTCAAGTCTTCTACACTATCCTCCAAGGTGCAAGTCTACATCATGTGAATAAAGGAGTTGAGGTCGAACACAATGAGACATCGTTTGATTATCGTTCATTAAGGTATACCATTAGCAAATGCGAGAAAACCTACCAATGATGAAAGTAGGTATCAAGGCACCGAGTACATTCCTACAAGTGTGAATAAAGGAGTTGGTGTTGAACACCTAAGGAATCCATTGATCAGGATATATTGATGTATTCCCATCTGTCAATGACGAGAGAGCCTACCACTAATGACTGCAAGACTCAAGGTACTCATAAAACTCTAGGTCCCATATCCAGAATAAATGAGTTGAAGTCAATGGACAAAGACCCGCTGAAAGGAGAGCATTAAGGCATCTCTCATCAGTCAGCATGAGGAACAAAGAAGGAGCTTCATAATTTTGTGGAAATAGGACGAAGAACATGTTCAAGAACCAACGACCCTGTGTGTCTTTCGCGTGTGCCAAGTGAAAGCAGTACATGAAAAAGACCCTCTGAATAGTAGCCAATAATGAAAACTGATAACAAAGGTGAGGAAGCCACCAATAAGTCTAATGGCATCCAAGACACTGCATGAATCCCAAAGTGTGAATAGATGTCTTGCTATTGAACACAAGGGAAACCACCCAGTCAATGACCAATGATGAAATGTCGATTGTTGGTTTCAAGGTTACCTACCAATGATGAAAGTAGGGACAAGGTGCATGATAGAACTACAATACCATGTAATTCTGAGACAAACTGAGGGTATGGCCGACATGCAAAGCCAAGAGTTCTGAGGAGTGTCCCACACAGGGGTAGGATCAGGGATGTTGATGACATGACTGAAAGATGTATCACTCTACACAAGGAGAGGGGGATGGTCCTAAGATTTCAGTGGTATGACCACCTCTTCAAACGTAGGTTGAAGAGGATGCACGGTAACCAGGATAGGGGACACATCATCCTTGACAATGGGGCGAGGTAAGGAGAGGTTATCACCATGTCGATTGAAGGTGGAACGAGGTGCGGGAAAATGACAAACGTATAAAAATATAAAGGGCCCTTGGGAGAGGTCCATGTTTCAGGTATCTCAACAGTAGCCAGGCATAAATGAGTAAGGTGATTTCCTTCATAAGTCCTACAAAGGAATTTAGGCTTACGCCTGAGAAGTCTAGCTTTCTCAATGCCCCCAACGTCATTCATGATGGCTAGTGACATGCTCTCGACATGACTTGCAGAGGTGAGAGAGTCATTTCCTATATGATGAATAGAGGTTGCAGATGTGGCATTGCTATGATTCGTGGTGAATAGAATGGTTCCCCCATCGTAATTGGCAAGGGTTGGGTGCGGGCTATCAACATAATTTGTAGAATATGTTGATCCATCTTTGACATGATTGACAGAGGTTGGTGATGGAGCACCAGTATGACTGATAGTGACTGGGCTAGAGGTGGATTGCGGCATTTGATTTCAAGGTCCAGGGAAACATTGCAGGCTAGGAAGGGTCCTGGTTTACCCCCTATTCTGGCCCAGGTGGGTGGTATCCTCCGCCAAAATGGTCTGAAGAGGCTTGTATGGGCATCATCACTGAAGTTTGCGAGGATATAGAGATATGATAGGAATTATTCGAGTGAGGATATATGTTTCCTCCTTGCGAAGGGGTCCCATAAGAAGGGTAGCCCAAACCGTAAGATTGATTATCCCCATAAAAAATAACAAGGGGTACGTGAGGACCTGTCATGGGAAACGTATTCGAATAAACCAACATGGAAGATGAAGGATACATGGGTGGAGGGAAATAAGTGGAATAAACACCCATCTGAGCACTGGCTCCTAAAAAAAATAGCTAGTATTGGATCCATAAGAGGGAAGGTTCCAACCTCCCATAGGGAGAGTTGGCTGAGAGACATGACTCATATCAAATGAAGGAATTGGCATTAGAGCCATGGTACCCTCAAATCCAATACTAGGGTTCATATGAACAGACCAGGGAGAGGATTGCATGGGGGAAGGTATATCACTGGAAAAATGACTAGAGACCCAAGGTGCAGACTAAGCATTATAGTTATGCATCCCATTGTGAAAAGAGGAAGGATCTACCCCCATGAACTGAGTAGGCATCATGGGGTGGGTAGCAATGAATGTGGGAGAAAAAGGAACTCCATTATCCATGAAAATAAAACTCGATCTAGACTCCTAAGGCCAACTAGTAATTGAAGAGCATACCAAAATTCAGATGGCCAATATGCATGCAAACGGGCTAAAGTGGCTGAGTGGCCTCCCTCCCTAAAGAAGGTATGTCTTGTGCAAGAGGGACTTGAGAATCCCCGCTAAAGATTAGAGGTAACAAAATCAGTTATAAGGGCCCTCATGGGATTAACAACCAATTGGCCATACCCCCCTAGAGAGGTAATCCTCCATAAAGGTTGTGTGTTGTCCGACCCCTATTTGACCCAGGGTATAAGAAGAATAAACCCTGCAAGTAACCTATGAGATACCTAATTCAAGCAAATAATAATCCATTGTATAACCGATGCCCATGCGAGTAGTCGTAAGTCCGGATCACCATATGGGTAGGGTAGCAAAGCTTGAAACCTTGAAATCACTGCCTCTCATGGAGGTATGGGCACTATCAAGATCCCCATATATGAATAAATCCACAGATATATATCTAACGCTAGGAGAGTATCAGGGGGATATCCCTTCAACCAACTTTGCGCGACCTCGTGATTAACTCTGGTGTGAGTGGAGCCTCTTACCAATTATACAATGGACTTCTCAACTCCCTATCTCAGACACATATGTTGATTTAATTTCCTTGGAGAATTTTACTCACAAAATCCTATTCCAAGGCACTAAATCCTAGACTGATTTGTTCACCCTAAAAAATAAAATCGTGACTAATCAATTTTAATTTAAAGCATAAATTGTATTGGTCGTGATTACTCAAAAAGGTATGGAAATGAAACTAATGATGTTATGACTCTGCAAGAAAAGTAAAAATGAATATAATGCAAAGTCTAACTCTAACTTTTCAATGAATGATATGCATATAAAAACAATGCAATTTTCAATTTCAACTTTGCAATTCAGAAGTAAAATTAAATATTTCACTAAAATGCATTAAGCTAACGATAAAGATTCCAAAAGACAAAAGATGCCAAGCAATGCAAAATGCCTATTTTTTTTGTATTTTCAATACACTAAAAAAGAAAATGCAAGGATTGATAAGAAACCTGATATATATAAATTCTACTATGTATAAACATAAATAATCCAAGCCGAATACCAAGCAGCCAAACACACAACCCAAAGTACAAGGACAAATCCAAAATGAAAATACGAGAAATATTCTACCCAGAAACAACTCCAAACAGGTTTTCTGTCAACCCATAGACATTTAACAGGCACTACGGAGACCTAAGAAGGCTCAACAACCATCAAATCCCACCCAACAAACACCAAACTAAGAAAATAAGCAAGGAAAATTGGTATACGTGACTGTTCAAGAAAGCAGAGCATATGTAACAACTTGCAGTGAGACTGTATGCATGTGTACGCAACTTTCAAGGAAATAGGGCGCGTACAGGATTTAAAAAAAGGGCAGTCAAGGGAGAAAAGGCTGAAAACTTAGACCCAAAGTGAATAGAATCTATCAAGCAGTGATACGACAAGAACCAAAAAGTAAAGAGAGCAATGCAAGGAGAAAAGACACCTCAAACCCTTAGAAAGAAAATCTTCCCCACTGGAGTCGCTAATTCTATTACGAGGGAAAAACTCTCTGTGGCAAGGGTAAACCACAATAGACAAGTCTGATTGCAGAAATCAACTCAATTCAAACATATTCTATATAAACCAATGTTCAAGAAGGATAAGACAAAAGCCTACCTCGATCTAATGTTTGATGATGTTCCATCGTTGAGCACTTCAGCCCAAAGCTTTATACTTGCAACAAGTTATCAACAAACAAGAAGAACAAGTATATAGTGATAATATAAAGGGGTTAGAACATTATATAGCATAATCCATCAATAAACATAACAATCATGCCCATGGATAATAATCAAATATTTTCACGATATCGATAGGACGAGAAAGGAGTATTTCTATTAATAATGATCAGCAGAAGTGAAAAACATTACAGACTTCTATGTCGACATGGTTCGAAACTAAGAAACTGAGTTCCTTCCAGCTAGGCCTCCACCACTTCAATCCTCCACCAAAGGTAAGCTCATAGAAGGGAGACAATGAGGTTCTCCAACAATAAGGGAAGAGCTTGGGGGCTGAACACTGTGTTCAGACTTGAGGGACAAAAGGGATGTAGACTCAATATGAAGTATAAATTTTTCCAGAGTAACTTTGGTCTCAAAGTTGAATGCTTTTTCCCCTTTTTCCATAGCTCGGAATTGGCCCATTTATAGCCTTCAAATGGAATTGAAGGGCTGAGTCAGAACGTTTTCAGTATATGGAAGGCCAAGGATCAGAGATCTCCTGTCGTGACATGGAAACCGGACTCCATTTTTTTATTTTCTAGCACAAATCCCAATGTACGTGGGATGTAGTGGAGCATCCTGCGTATATGCATGATATATAGTATATAGGGAGCATATATGTGGAAAAATATGTATTTTTATCTCTAGATTCATCAAAAAGGGATGATAAGTCTGCATAGGGAAATGGAAAAAGGCCCTCTATGCAAGATTTAAGGAAATGGAAAGAGGCCCTCTATGCAAGATTTCAATGATGAGGCAAATCTTGCTATAACAAGGTCCACTGAGGGAAATCAACAACCCGCTTGGTACCTCCTATTTTATACCTTGATTTTGAGGTGGAATTGTTGTAAATATGTGGACCACTTCCAATGGAAGTCATTCTGCAAGAATTTTCCTTTGGTCTACATGAACTATATAGTTGCTTGTGATTAGTGTGATGACTATCTCCTTCCCAAGAATGTAATGTCTCCAATTAGAAGAAGAAGCCACAATGGAGTACTTTTATTGTCGTAGTAGGTACTTCGCTGCATTAAGTAGGGTACTTACAGACAACATCTGATAGTGTCTCACTATGATATGCCACGGGGTGGTCGTGTTGAGTGAGAATGACACCCACAACATAGTCTGAAGCATTTGTCTCGATCTCAAAGGGATGTTGCAGGTCTGGTAATGAAAGTGTTGGCGATAAGCACAAATGATTATTCAAGTCCTCGAAGGCTTGTTGTTTGGAAATACCCCACACAAATTTTCCTTACCACCACCCCTGGTTACTTGGTTGAGGGCCCATGTGATATGAGAGAATCCCAACACAAACCTGCGATAGAAATTGGTGAGGCCCAAGAAGCTCTGAAGTTCATTGAGTGTGGTTGGGGCTGGCCAGTCATGGATGACCTAGATCTTGGATGGATCCAAATGCACACCATGTTGATCAACGATGTAGCCTAAGTAATGGAACCTGTCCATGCCGAAGGAGAACTTTTCCAAGTTTGCATATAGTTTGTGTTGTCATAGGGTGTGAAGAACCTGTTGAATATGCTGCAAGTGTTCCACCCAATTATTTTTGTAGATAAGGATGTCATCCAGATACACCACTAGAAAAGTATTGGTGAAAGGTCGTAGGATATCTTCCATCATCCTCATAAAATTTGATGGATCATTTTTCAAACCAAAGGGAATGACCAGCCATTCAAAACGACCTTCTTTTGACTTGAAGGAAGTCTTCCATACATTTGTATTTTCTATTGAGACCTGGTGGTAGCCAGACTTCATATCAATATTACTGAAGTATTTGGCTCCTGTGAGATGATCAAGGAGGTCATCGATTCAAGGAATTGGGTACGGTTTTGAACTGTGATTTTATTCAGGGCCCGATAATTAATGCAGAGTCGCAAGGTCCTGTCTTTCTTCTGCAAAAACATGATTGGGCTCCCACAAGGTGATGAGATGGGATAGATGTGCCCATTGTGGAGAAGTTATTGGATATACCTCTTGATCTCATCGTTTTCTAACAGAGAGCGATGGTAGAATAGCCCATTGGGTAGTGGTGCGACTGGGGTTATATATATGGGATTCTTGACCTGGAAGTGAAGAGGTACCCCGATAGAAGAAGAGAAGATATCTGAGTATTCTTCCACGACCTTATCCACTTACTTGTGTTGTGTGGAGAGATCGATCGTGGAGGCCCTGGATGTGGCTGCGATATTTCATTCACTCTAAGAGTGAATCAAGAAGAAGACAAATTTCCCGGTTTGAGAGATGACCTTCCTGCATTGCTTGGAAGATATCAAGGAAATAGCACTAGGAGGGACTTCCTCGAGTATCCTGTACAATTTCCTATTCAAATTAATAATAACACTATGAGGCCTCGACTCATATAAAACATGACATTTCCATAAATAAGGTTGGCCCAAAAGAACATTAAAAACTTTGAGAGGATAAATATCACACAATACCTCGTCTTTGAAGGGCTTGATGTTGTACGATAGTTGACACTATTGGCTGATGCAAAGATTTATTCCTTGGTAGAGCCATCCAATGGTATAGGGTTGTGGGTGCGTCATTGTTGGCAGGGCCAATTGCTTGACAAACTCTACTGAGATGAGGTTCTTCTGGCTACCGCTATCAATGATGAAGTGCAGTGGGGTGCCTTTCACCCACATTTGTGAATGGAAGAGGCCCTCGCCTTCTTCTGGCTTGTGCGGTTCACTAGGATGGAGCTTGGTTGTAGAAATGGTGGCACTAGGTTCCGCATCAATGATTTGTCTTCCCCTTTCTGGTTCTAACTCATAGTCATAACCCACATATAATTCAGAGGCTTTCACTTCAGCCACCAGCGACTACTTTGAGTAGAAATCAACAGTGTTATGCAAAGGGCTCTTATGGAGGTCGCACCACTTCCCGATATATTTCTTTATATTTCCAGTGTCCTTCTTTGCTTTCGTCTTAGACTGGTTGTCTTGATAATTTCCATATTTTCTCCATCCTTTGTTAAGTGGGTTGGGGGTGCCCTTTCCTGGCTTTTGCTGTGAGGGGTTCCTAGGCCCAAATTGCCACGTCTTTTTTTTGAGCTTCTGCTCGATTTTTCTGGCATATTGGTAGGCCGCGCCCAAGGATGAGATGTCCAAAAATTCAATTTTGGTATGTATGTATCTATGCAAAGCACCACAATACTTGAGCATCATATCTCGCTCTGAATATTTGATACCCAGCTTGGTGCGCAAGGTATGGAAGATATTTGTGAACTCTAGCACTGCTTGGTCTCTTTCTTGCCGCAGTGTGGCCCATTTGGTATACAAGTCATCATAACTTCCAACAGGGTAGTATTGTTCCTTAATAACATCCCTGGAGGATTCCCAGTTGGATGTGACTGTAATTAATGAGGGTTCCTCTGTTTCCTTTTTCTCACAGAAAGTTTCCCACCAATCTTTGACATGGGGAACAACTTTGAGGAGCGCAAAAGTAATCTTTTCTCTATTTGAAAAGTTATGGAAAGAAAAATACCCTTCTAGTAGATTCAACCACTTGTCTACAACATCTGCGTCTATCTGACCTTCAAATATAGGAATATCAAATTTTATTTTTACCTTGAAGGGGTCGGTGCCTCTGCTCGAGGAACATGCATCACCTGTTGGTAGTCGTCGAAGGATTTGTGCGAATCTATCCATTATCTCATTCCTTTGTTGTGTGAGGGCTTCCTCAAGGAATTTTTTGAAAGGATCTCATGTCTTTTCAAATTTCTTTTCTCCTGCCATGAGAGGTCTCTTGGGTGTGAGAGAGATTTTTTCCTCAAGAGAAACAAGCTCAAGACCCAATTCTTCGTACCCTAACCTCGTTGGGGATATGCATTAAGACGACAAGGAGCAGACCGCTCTGATACCATTGATCCAGATTTTATGAGAAGAACAAAATGAATACAGATTATTAAAATATGTTTAACAAAAAATAACATAGATACATTAAAACTAGTTTTCTATTTAATAACAAAATAAGATGAAACTGTAAAATGCAACGGAAAACAAACTTGTTGGAATCGTGGTAGCTTATCTCTGAGAAGAGATGTGACAGGTGCACTCATTCACAAGAAGATGATTAAAATGAGGCTCTAAAGTCCTTTTTTACAATAAACCAAAATGTCACAAACCCTATACATCCAAAAAACCTAACCCTAGGAGATGAAGTGCCAAAATTCAAGTGGGCCCTGTTTGGGTAAGTTAGTACATCAACTCCTTGGGGTTGTAAATTTTACATACAATCTCTGGTTTGGGTGCATGATATCTCTTTGGAAACATATCTTCGAGGAGATTCATTTCGAGGGCTCAATTAGAGCCTTTGGATATCATTGAGAAGCTCTATTCTGAAAAGCCTTCATTTAGGCCCTCAAAATGGCCCCAGAAGTTAAAAACTACTAAAAATAGTAAATTACCAAACTTGCCAGAAAACTGTTTTGAGCCAGTTGGAAAAGGTGGATGGCCACTGATATCAACCTGAATCAATTTGTGTAACACTTTCCAATATTAAAAAGAATAGAATATTTTCCTCGATGTGAGCACTACCTAGCAAGATACAATTTCACATATACTAAAATAGAAAAGAACAATTTAAATTTCCCAATCTACCTCTGACAAAGTGTTTATGATAAATATTAAAATGATCTAGCACTTCCTACTATTTCTCCTTGTATATTCTCCCATCAATAATGGCTCACTTGAACATTTTATTAACTTAGACATCATGTATGGTTGTCCAATTTAATGGTGTGTGCAACTAACTGGGGCGTGACTTCAAGGTGAATAGTATGATTTGATGTTGCTCTAAACCTTAGTTCGACATTGGCATACGCATTCACTTAAGTCTCAATAATTTTTTTGAATCTCTAATATGCATAAACCATTTTCATTCCTCCCTCTTTCACATAGATAAGACAAACAAATAAAAGGAATATCAATTAAAGAAGGGAGTGCATTTCCTTTACTACATAACAAGATCAATGTGTCAATGGAAAAGAGCATTTCTACCTCTGAATTACATCAATTTTATTTGTTGGTTGTTGTAACTCACACAAAATGTTATAGAAAGAGTGACTATGACCAAATTGGAATGGTTGGAGTAGGGTGTATGGCCCAACTACTAACTGGCTCTTCCAAGATGCTCTTAAAATGGATGATTGGGAACATAGGTGGCTCATTCACTTTCCAAAAATAATTCTCGATCCATTTCCATGTATGACTATATTAATTTCCCAATGGTCTAGTAAGAGGAAAATAATTGTTGATTACAAGGAACTAAGAATGGAAATTTCGTTGGGGATTTGCAACAACTATACCATTATGGGAATTGATCTCATGAACCAAATTAAATGGATGGACTGGGTCCTTTAACTATTGGAACCATCAACAAAATTAACAAGAAGTGATTTCAACAACAATTAACCAAAATGAATGAGAAATTCTCACACCAATTGACCAGAATAATTGTGGGTTAACCAAAATGGTGAATTGCAAGTGTTGAAGTAAGTAGTGTATGCAAAGGGATCACATAAGATATAGACATGCATATAGAGACATATAAGTAAAGTAATCACATAGCTCTAAAATCACAATAAACATAGATATTTTACCGTAGAAATCCAAATAGGAAAACCATCTTTGAATGCTTACTCAACCTTGATTTCAACGATCTCATGTTAAAATGAATCTCATGGATCTATGGCCATTAAAAAATTTACACAGCCTACCCTTATGCATCCTCACCTCTCATAGGGTGTATGTCCCCATGATCTGATTCGTTTTTATCTCTTTTTGTTCATACAAAGACTTATCATCTCCGGGTGACTTTGCGTAAAGGAGGAAAAATGTATCGTTGAAGCACTTTCTGGGTTTTCATGATCAACATGCAAGGATCACCCGACATATGTTTGTTTTCAAAATTTGGTTCACAAAAGGATAAATCCAGGTTTAAGTGGAAGCCCAAAATGATTTCACTCGTGACACCTTATATAATGGAAGAAGGGTCTCATGAAACCTAAAACCCAATTATTTATTATTGTTGGAAATTGAGGGAAGCAAGTAAGAAAACATGAACAACAAGTTGTTTGCACTTAACTAGGCCCAATAAATAACCCTAAAGTGATCCAGAAAGAAATTTGAGCAAACTTGTAGAAGTTCGTCAAATGAAAGTCCTTTATTTTATGGCTCAAAATAGCTCACTAATAAGTTGTTGTATCCATGAGATGACTCAAAGTTAAAAATGAACTATGGGAATGGATATGGAAAGAAAAATATGAAACAAACTTAGAAAAATATGACCTTTATATTAGGATGGATGGTAACAGTACATGCTCCATGATCTGGAACAATGGCTAGAAAAAAGGAGGTAGTGTGTAAGAACACTATTTATGGAAATTTTTCTCAGATCATTTTGCCTTATTCTAGGAGGAACCCTAATAGTAGATGCATGAACTAACACTTCATCAATCCCTACAACAAGCCAAGGTTTCTTTCACTCAATATAAATGGACTTGTATCTACCATTACTCGATGCAAGGTGAGAACATGACAAGTACTAAACAAATGATATATCTCAATAACTTATCACATAGTAAACCCTACATTAATAAATAATCACATAACAATTCATAAACATTAAACATAACTAGAATTGATGGCTATATAAACTATGTTGAAAGGAGAAATCACACCTGATCTGATGAGTTGGTCAGAAGTATAGTCGGAATGGTTTCCCTCACGTGTTTCTCTTCAGCTGTATGAACCTCTGTTAGTCTTGAGCTTCCCTCAATCGATGAAGAAAGATCTTAAAGTACCTGCCAAAATCATTCAACCTCCATAAATATCTAAAAAATCAATACAAATGATATTTGTAGCGCATTATTTACTCTAAGATGCATTTTTACGAGAGAGTTAGAAAATACTTGAATTAGCTCCTCTTGGTTTCAAGAATAATTTGTTGGATCCATGCGTCTAATATTTGATTGAACTGCCTCCCTTGATTTGAAGTAACAACAACGAACTCAACATTGACTTTGTTGTTGCTCCGTTGGGTTGAGGGAGGTTTGCTCCAAGATTAAACGACTCCAATAAATTATTCTCTACTGAATAGGGACAACCATGTGAAGACGAAAGCTCATATGGATCCTCCCCCACCCCCTCATATCACTCTCAATTCCCCAATACCCAACATATAAATCTATTGAAATATTTACAACAAAAACAAACATATATACATACCAATATTCACAATTGTTTACAATGAAATAAAATGTTTCCTTGATCCATTTGGAGTGAGCTCAATACTCCTAATATCAAAGTAACAACTATTCCATAACATCATACACTACAATAAATCACTTTACATCTAAAAATTAGAGAATTGAAATTGATGTGAAAAGAGGCTTTATTCTATTCCATCATATGACTTGGTTGGAGTATTAAAATGCACCTGTAAACAACATAGAACTCATCCCACTTTGATATATAAGGGAAAACATGTTATTTTTCCAATATTTAATCATAAACTCACTCAAAATACTAAAATTAATGCTTTGGAAAATAATATGTCTAAAATCACATGTAATAATGAAAATGGTCTTAATGTAAGGCCGCGGGAAAGTGAAATATGGTGAAAAGTGAAGTAAAAGGTTGGTAAACGAATGGCATTTTGGTAACCCAACAAGTAAAAAACATTATTTCATAGAAAATAGAATTTACATTAAATAGTTATTAAAATATTCATGTACATCATCATTTAATACTTTTAGCTGGCCTCTTCTTCTTAGGTCTATAGTTCCTAAGCATTTCATCAATATCTACATCTTCGTTCTATGGGTTCTCTTCAAAATATGATTGTGATTGCGTCCTCTCACGCAAAGAATGCCTAATCATGGGGTACTCACAGGGTAATGGAGGCCGCTGTGATGAGGCATCACCTACAAAAGAAAAAAATATAAAATTTAGATGGCCAGTTTTTAAATATCATTGAACTAGTTCAGTAATATTAAAAAAAACACCTGCAATGTCATTATTTACCTAGTGCACTGGTCGACACCATTGGAATGGTTTCCCCTGCATGATCCTCTTCAACTATATGAACCTCAAGTACAACATTCTCTTCCATTGAGACCACAAACTTTATAAAGACAACCATAAATGCATAAGTAAAAAAAATAGAAGTACAAAATGTAGAACTACGAAATTGCCCGCTTGGTCATAGCACCATCATGGGGCTGCAACCCCAGGAAATATTGGGACTGCATGGGAGAACCATATTCTAGTTGCAAACTTCTATCAACGCATTGCTCTCCAATACTAGTGCGTTCATTGACAATGTTGCTCCCCTGATTAAAACAAAGTTTTAAAACATTAAATTTATTGATGATATCAAACATGACTGTATTATATTAATAATAAAGGTTAATGTGGATTTAATTTTATTTACATTATCCTGCAAAGTGGTTCTTGGTAATTGCCCCAAGATGGAGGTCTTCTTCCATGGTTTCAGTACTAAACTTGTCACCCTACATTGCATAAGAGTACGTATTTTTAATTGTATTCGTTACAATTACCTAAAAGTTTTAAAGAGATACAAATAAGATATTTAGGTACTTACAACTCATGACTACAACTTCAAGTATCCGCCCTGGCCTATCCTATGCTGGCCACATTTGGAAATCCTTTATTTTGTTTCCATTGACATGTCAGTCAACCTGTCATCAAAATTTTCAAGTATGTTAATATATACCACAATTTTATTTACATCAAAAAAAAATTGAAGGTATTGAATTGAAATTCAAATTTACCTTCTGGGACCAAACGGTTTTTTTCCTTCATCTATGAATTTCTTCTCTTTTGCATCCTCAATGAGGGCCTTCCACTCCCTCTCTGGAATCATAAGAGGATTCTCGTACCTATCGTTTTGTTTCAATTTCTTCCTATATTTTTCTCGCGTATATTTTAAATATTTTCCAGTTGCGGCGGTGACAAAGGTCTTATTAAATGTGTCTACACTAAAAAGGCTTTCAAGATAATCCATCAATTCTTTTTTGAGGTTGTAATTCTGGGAATTCCACCTCTCTCGTATGGTGGGACAAAAAATCAGCAACACATTATTCTCCAAGGACCTATAAAAATTGTTATTCCCTACAGGAAAAAATATTATATGATTATTAATTTAAAAATAATAATTTAGATGATTTATATTTGTCTACATAGAGAACATGAAACAATTAAAATTTTAAAAATTACTTGGGACTTTAACTTGATTTAATGGAAGCCCTTCCTCGTTGACCATAAATGTTCCCTTAAGGGTCCCTGTGTTGGTAACATGTCTTACTTTAGGAAAAACAACCATATAGTTGGTCAAATCATTAGCCTCATCTCCATCATCACCTCCAGAGCTTACCTGTGCGGCCGTTTCCTTGGTGTGTGTTGTTCCTGAGATTAAACTTAAGGATCAAAGAGTAATGTCAGGCATCAGGAAAGTTTAAAGAGAATGTTTTTTAAAGAGTGTTTTTTCTACCTTAGTTATATGAGAAAAATTCCTTAAATGAAATTAACAGTATGGTAGAATAGAGGTCGTATCTCGTGTTTGATTCAAAATTGTAATATCGAATGGTGTGAGAGAAAAATACAAAATTGTTAAACAAAGCAAGGCATCAATTGCTAAAGAATATTACTTTGTTGCAGTAGAAGAAAATAGATAGTGCATCCTTGAATACAGTATAAAGTATAGTGATTCACATAGCTTATAGGTCTTGTTTTTACTCACAGTAAACACATAAGAAAAATCGCTTAATTAACAAATTAATGATATAATACGATTACAGTAGTGGTGATACTAAATTTCCATCAAACATTTTTCAAGGAGTTTCATAGGAAAATGCTATGAAATGGAAATACAAAAGAAACACATAACCCAAACTGAACAAAATTTGGAATCTCTATCTGCACATGTATTAATACTCAATAAGGAGAGTTTTCTCTGTTACATATGAAAAGAATCAACCCTTAATGGATCTCCTATCTATGTATTTATACAAACTGTCTCAACTCAAAACGGTTGGACTTCTTATAATTAAAATATAAAATATTCGAAATAAGAAAACAATGCATAGAGAGTGATGAGCTTCATTAGAAATCTCTTCTATCTCTTCGTCTGTTGGCCAAAATGCTTCCATTCCTCATTCCTTTAGGTGGGACACATATGTCGTATGATCTTCTCGATAATTTGGCACAACGTCCTGGCCATGGTAGCTTTATTTCCATCTATCCCTTTAGCTATATTCAGTAATGAAATTACACTTTCTTATTTTCTCACCATTGTGCTTTATTTCCCATGCTCGATGCATTGGTTGCATCTATCTAAAAATCCCACCACTATTTTTGATTGCTCAATGGTTTCATTCACCTCGAAAATGTATAATTTACTTTCCATGTGAAGTAGCTTTACTTGAATCCTTTTCATCCGTTGAGTTATAGCCTGAGACTGTGAAATTGGGTTCACTAGCACTTATTAATATTAAGGAGTTCAATCTGGCTCATTTCCTGAATGGCTACCAGAGTTTCTTCTTTGTTATTTCTTGAATTATGTTGTTTCATTGCAATATTGATTTGCCCCATGGCCTCCGCAATAATGCTTCCTTCAAAATCAATCAATTTTTTGTCTAAGGATGATAACGCTTCTTGACAAGCGTATTTCACCTCTCTATCTAATATCTTGCTCTCTGTTGAATTCGTTTCCCACACCTTCAGGGCTAGATTGCCTCTTATTTGTTCAGAGGGGGAAAGCTGAGGAAATTTGGGGGCATTATCCTTTTGTGCCAATATGATGGCCTCTTGAAATTTAGCTCGGGTTGAACAAGATTCTCCTTCCTTAATATAGATATCCTTTAGAGCAAGGTCTACAGCCTAGTATCATTTCTGGATGCCATCAACCTTCATGAAAAGATCTTGTTGGGCCATTTCTAGTTTTTTCGTTTACCTCCAGTGATTGAGTCTGAAAAGATGAGATATCTACTGATGTACCTTCAGTAAAGTCTAACCTGGCTTGGAATTTCTTTATTAACTCATCTCATTGGGTGACCAATCCTTTGTCGACCTATGAATTTCGATGGAGCTCATCGAGGTTGGCCCACAACTGTTGGATTTGATGCCAGTCATAAGCTCTGATTTGTTCAAAATCTTGGCTCATATTATTCTTTACAATCTTCTCCATGGTTAGTATTTGATCTATTTTATTTGTTCTATTTTAGTTGCTCTGCCAAATTCTCCACTGACAATTGATTTGCAGTGGGAAAGGCACCCAATGAACCTGCAACTTCCTTCACGAATTCTAAATCATCATGATTATTTATGTCATATAACATCCTCTGTATTTTAGTTATTGCCCCATCCTTTGGTTATGTTTCTCATTTGAAAATGGCCCTTCATTTCTTGCTGAAGAAGAAGTCCAAAGTAGGCATCTCTTTGGGCAAGATTGGGGTAAGATCGCTCACATAAATGACTTCGGAACTAGGATTCCCGAAACTAGACTGCAGCGAGGTCCATGAAGTAATAGGAGTATCGATCTTCGTAGATCATTGTTGCTCTATAGTATTGGTAGTAGATGTGGCCGGTGTTGAAGGAGATGTATCCTTCCCTTGTTTTAGGAAGGCTTCGAGCTGAGCCATTGCATGAGGGCCCAGTGAACTTGATAATGAAACTTTCAATTCCTGTGTCAAAACTTTAGAACTTTTTGGGGTTTCCTCAATATCATGTTTACCAGAGTTCCCATTATCAAAACCTGGAGGTACATATCCTTGTGTACACGGAGTGGCTACTGATTCTCCCTATAATATTTTTGGCAAGTTGTTTCATCTGTGTATTTGGTGTAGATTTTTAATGACAAAATCAAAAATATTTCATTCACACATTTCGTCAAACACTTAGCAACCTAGAGATAACTGTCTTCTTAAATTTCAGAAATTCACACTCACATTCAAAAATTTCTATAAGCATAAATACACATTGTTAAGCAAAATATGCAGCGGAAATACATAGTGGACAACAACCCATAACTCACAGAAATTTAGGCAAATGCCAGGGAAAACCCCAATGTGGGGAAACCCAACGAGAGAGAGAGATATTATTATTTTTCTTCAGGAAAGTTCAGAACAACATCAATAACACTTTTCATCCAAGAGAAATACCTCTTACAGCATAAAAATTGTCCCCTACAAATATGTCTTGAAAACCATGCCACAATCCATACAACTGTACGAATTTGCTGAAAGTTGACACCTCGAAATTCATGCCACAACAAGAAATTTTACCTTGCCTTCTGTATGACTGTCCTCCTTCAGAAAATTCTTCAAGGGATGCCTCAAAAACCATGCCCAAGCTTGCCTCGGTTTTTTTGCCTCAAGAATGATGTTGTACGTCCTGTCCCATCAAATATCACTACATCAAATCAAAACAGAAAATGCCTCCTTGGGATTTATGCCCTAGATCTCTTGGGAATCGTGCCCTTCTTGATACTCACTTTCCTCTCTCAAGCAATCTCTCTACTCAACTCCTCTCGTCTTCTTCGGTTTGTTCTTCTCACATCCCTAAGCATGTATATGTACTCTTCTCTTTTCCCAAGAAACCCTAACTTACATAACCAACTCAATCTAATGGCTATCATAAGTCTAATATGAGGGCTCATATTCAATGCTCCTCATTAATTACAAAATAAGTAATAAATGCTCATTAAATACTTTTTGGGTCCCACAACTTAAAATCACTTTAAGTTATAAAGTACATTCACTTTATAAAAGAACTTTATTTAAAATGTCACTTTACAAATAAAACATATCTAGGAATTATGACTTTATGTCCTCCCCGTGACAAAACACAAAAAAAACATGAATGAGGACATCCCTTGTTACATTTCAACACTCCCTCTTAACAAGATATGTACTCGCTGCCATCTCCATTATCTAGTCCCATCACACTGTGCTTTGTAGGAGCTCCCTCTGAAATTAGAGCCATCTGCAACACCTGCACAAAACTCAAACTAGAAGATATTCTCCTGGAAACCTCCTGGAATAATGAGCTCACTTCATCTTGAGCATCGGTTCAATCAACCTGGTTGAGCCTTCTGCCAATGCTCAGAAGAGACTCGCTCTCTTCTCTCGGAATGCAAGACTGATACCTTGGTGCCACCGCAGTCTCAAAAGCCTCCTCATGCTCCTCATCTGACGTTGAATCACACATCAAAGGTTTTCCTCTCAACATATACAACCTATCCACCCGGTTACCGATCAACTGCAGCTCTACCGGGTCCACTCCCTCTCTGTAGATAAAGACATGTTCCCTCTTGAAAAATACACAATATCCTACATCCTCCAAGGCTAAGAATGAGAGCAAGTTAACACTCAACCCTGGAACAAAGAGGACTCCATCAACCTCCAAGAGTCCCCCAAACTCAAGTTGGAATCTGACATTCCCAACTCCACGTACACCTCTCGCCATACCACCTTCATTTACCACCTGTCGGCCAAGACCAATCTCTGTGTAGTCTAGGAATACTCACTATATTCCCATCATGTGGTTAGAGGCTCCTCTATCCACAATCCATCTGACACCACCTCCGAATCCTCCACTGCCGACACTGGAAACTAGCGTAACCAAAGAAAATTCCCTATCGAACTTTGAAGCAAAGTCCTCTATGGTTGTTGTAGCAGCTGTCTCAGGCCCCTCTGACTCCTTCTTCTTCTTCTTCCTCTTAGGAAAATGAGAGGCAAGGTGCCCCAACTGGTTACAACAAAAGCATCTGACTTTACTCAAGTCCCTTCTGGAACTTCCTTTCTTCTTGTTCTTTTCCACAAGAGCAACATTCTCATCATCTTTGTTTGTCTTCTAATCACTTCTCTAAGATCTTTCTTGAATCTCCTTCTGAGTGAAATCATCCCACAGTCTGCTCCAATCTGGTAGATGTTCATGACCCACCACACACTTCACGAAGACTTCCCAATCTTTGGTGAAGCCATTTAAGGCTATCCTCACCAACTTAGAATCCAAAATGACCTCTCCAAGAGCTACCAGCTCATCTTTAACTTGAGCCACCTGGGTAAGATAAGAAGAGACACTCTCCTCCTTACCCATATTGGTATCATGCAACTTAGCCTTCAAGGCCATCTTCTTGTTCTCATTCTTCATCTCGAACAAGTTCTTAAGTGCATCCCACATCTTCTTGGCAGTCTTTTTCTCAGCCAAGTGTGGGATAAGGTGATCCTTCACCCCATCTAGAATAATCCTTTGAGATTTGGATTCCTTGACCTCATGCAAGTCCAAAGCAATAGGATCTACTGTAGGAGATGCTACAATAGAGTTGACATATCTATAGATCTTGTTCTCCTTCAGAACGACTGACAAACAAACCTTCCACTGCAAGTAGATGGAAATTCCATCCAACCGATCCTCATATCTAATGCTTGCAGCCATATTCCCTGTCACAACTCAAGGAAAACAATCACACCCTTTTGCCCAAAAATCACACTGACCACTGTCACTCAAAGCCCAAGCTCTGATAGCATGTAGATTTTTAATGACAAAATCATAAATATTTCATTTTCACATTTCGTCAAACACTTAGCAACCTAGAGATAACTGTCTTCTTAAATTTCAGAAATGCATGCCCACATTCAGAAATTTCTATAAGCAGAAATACACAGTGTTAAGAAAAATATGGAGCGGAAATACACAGTGGATAGCAACCCACAACTCACAAAAATTTAGGCAAATGCCAGGGAAAACCCCAATGTGGGGAAACCCAACGAGAGAGAGAGATATTATTATTTTTCTTCAGGAAAGTTCAGAACAACATCAATAACACTTTTCAGCCAAGAGAAATACCTCTTATAGCACAAAAATTGTCCCCTACAAATCTATCTTGAAAACTGTGCCACAGTCTGTACAACTGCACAGATTTGTTGAAAGTTGGCACCTCGAAATTTGTGCCACAACATGCATCTATACCTTTCCTTCTATATGATCATCCTCCTTCAGAAAATTCTTCAAGGGATGCCTCAAAAATTGTTCCTAATCTTGCCTTGGTTTTCATGCCTCAAGAATGTTGCTGTACAGCCTATACGGATCTGTACAGTATGACCTGTCCCAACAAATATCACTGCAGCAAATCAAAACAGAAAATGCCTCCTTGGGATTTTTGCCCTAGCTCTCTTGGTAATCATGCCCTTCTTGATACTCACTTTCCTCTCTCAAGCAATCTCTCAACTCAACTCCTCTCGTCTTCTCTAATGTGTTCTTCTCACATCCCTAAGAATGTATATGTACTCTTCTCTTTTCCCAAGAAACCCTAACTTACATAACCAACTCAATCTAATGGCTATCATAAGTCTAATCTGAGGGCTCATATTTAATGCTCCTCATTAATTACAAAATAAGTAATAAATGCTCATTAAATAATAAGTAATAAATGCTCATTAAATACTTTTTGGGTCCCACAACTTAAAATCACTTTAAGTTATAAAGTACATTTACTTTATAAAAGCACTTTATTTAAAAAGTCACTTTACAAATAAAACATATCTAGGAATTATGACTTTATGTCCTCCCCATGACAAAACACAAAAAAACATGAATGAGGACATCCCTTGTTACATTTCAACACGAAACTGAGGAAGCTAGCCTGTTGATCTGGGGACAAGGTTTGGAATCTTTTCAGTACCTCCTCATAAGATCTGAATCCCATGAATATTTCATCATGTGGGGAGTTTTCATGCACATATCTCTTCAGGTTGTACTAGGCCAGGTGGTTTTCCACGATTTTTTGTGGGTTGTTCCTTTTAAATTCGATGTCAACCAATTTGACATCCCCCAAAGCTAAAGCCTCCTCTTTGGAATGACCAAAGTCTAATAGAGAAAACATACCAACCTGGATAGGGAAGGTAGGCCATACATTTTCCTAGGATGATTTCATCTCCTTGTTGATGCCCCTTGTCACTATATGATAAGCTACTTCTCGGAACACTAGTTAGTCTGGTAAAAATCTCGGGAGAGCATGGGGAGGGATTGAGCATCCAAAAACCATGATATACGAGAAGTTTTCTTCAATGAACCAATCAACTATTTTTCTTATATTCCCCATGATTCTATTTGAAATTTGAGGGTGTGGGAAACCATATAAAGCTATATTCACATGCACTATGACATTGTGGCATATTTCGTAGAAGAAATCTTTGTCCTTTTCCTCCCACAACTTGGAATGGTAAAAGTGGATAGATTCTGCACTGGTTGGCATCTAGGTCCAATTCATCAGTGGGAAAGGGGTTATGAAGCAGATAAAATCCATGATATACGCAGACATATAAAATAGAGTGGGATGCCCCTTTGATTTATCCAATTTGTACTCAATGATATCTTTGGACAGATTATTCGACAACATCTTGGCCCAGTTAAAACCATAGACCTCAGCCACCTCGTGCATGATCGACACCCATTCCACTGAGAAATGAGTAGGACTCTTATTCCCGAATAGTCTACAGAGCATCATAGCTACATAAATCATGTGAGTATCCAATGACGTTGTGGAATACATGCCATGAGCGTTGGCCCTGAACTTCTCTGGGTGCCCCCACCAAGACTTGATTATATCTGGATAACTCTTGTCATATTGTATGCATTCCTGTTGCTTGAATTCTAACATAAATGCAATATTGTAAGTATATTTAGGCTCAACATAAAAATTATATATTACTTGGATGTGTTATGATCAGAACGCGCCAACGAAAAAAATTTGGTGGTTGGTGATGCTTCTAGTTTGGAGGTCGATGTTCTCCAAGGCCCAACCTATCATGTCATTATACAACATGAGCCTCGACCGTGAAACTACCTTGTGTAGCTCTGACTGAGTTATATACCTGAGTTTAGCTCCAATAGTATTGTCTACTTCATCGTCGAAATCTTATGGGCAATTTATAACTTCATGTTCCAGAACCTCGAACACCTGTGTCCAAGATTTCACAGTATCTATGGCTCACGGTGTGGTATCTGAAAGAACATCTAGATTCGGATTTGAACCCTCACCATCCACATCAGTCTTCTTCGTCATCTTCCGTGGTGCCATGATATCCAGAGAACGACAAGAGGCTACATGTTGCAGAGTAAATATGTGAGCTTTTTCAACTGATGAAAGCTTGCTACTTTGCGGAAGGTAAAAATGAAATTCAAAATCAAAGTATTTTTATTCACATTAGCTGCATTGATTCTAGTATAGATTTCCTGATGGAAAATTTATTAACCTTAATGGAAAAGTCTATTTTGTGATCCGTAATATACGTTAAACAATCATTACTATTGATTTGTCATAAATGCCATTAACATTCATCGGTTTGCGTTCGGGAGCTTTAGATGAAACAAAGTTGAAATCTCCCAAATCCCAAATCCGTGAAAGGTTAATAACGAGATAATCTCTTTTAAAATATTAATTAAATGCATTAATTTTGAGCGTTCAGAGATTCGGGCTTCAGGATTTTTAAAAGTAGTTTGAGAGGAAATACCCGAAACCTGAAATTGCAAAGTAATTAATTATCCGATAATTGCTTTTAAGTTTTAATTAATCATATTTAAATCCAAGTGCTTTGGGAATTCAAACTTTGGATATTTTAGGATATGATGAAGGGTAAAATTCTGAACCCCGAAGTGCGAGGTCATTAATTACTTTTTCACCATGTTTAATTTAATTTATTAAATTTTAATACTTCATCATTTTAGTTCTTCGACGATTTATGAATTATTTCTTGGTTATATTTTCGAAGGGTCGTCTCCCATAGTGAAGTGTCGAAGATGATGTCATTCTAGATGACGTGTCAAGAACAGGGAGGTGCCACATGTTACTTAGAATTGTATGAATCTTCAAACGAAAATGACAGAAATGGTTGCCACGTGTCAACCCGGGGAAGACTCAAAAAATACACGTGTCAACCCGGGGAAGACTCAAAAAATACACGTGTACTATGATTCATGTTCTTTAAAGATTTATGAAAAGTGATGAACGGACACTTTCAGGTTTCAAGACTTTTATCGTTAAGACTTATCAAAACACCCGAAGCACAAAGCTTCAAAAAAACCTTTAGTGTTTTACGTCTTTAACAATTAGGCGGCTCCACAACTCTAGAGAAATTTGGATCGTTTGATCAAATGGAAAAATTCATCAACGACGGATATTACATGCGCCTTATTTTCGATTAACCATAAATGAATTTGTTTTAAATTTCGAAAGTTATTTTCTAAGATACCACTTTGGGAAAGATTATATTTTTATGAAGTGGAGAATGTAAAGCTCAAAAGTTCAAGATCATATTTGTTCCAACAATGTGCATGTCGTGGCTCCCACCTAATGGTGTGGAAGGTGGAGATCTAAATAGCTGTGTCCTAACATCTTTATGAGGGCCTGCGTCGGGACCCTGTGGCGTCTGTGCAGCACCACTACTACTGACACCATGCATGTCGGGGTCAACATGATCCAAAAATTTCTATATAAGAAAGAAAACATTTTTTCGTTTAGATAATGTAAAAGTTAAAAATCAATCTTTCATAATTGATATTATGACATAAAAATAAAACAAATTGAAATTGGTTATTACCTTATATGTCTTAAGCCTTGTCATAAATTCTTTGCTCCTTTCTTCAACCTCGGGATTTTAATCTAGAATATCTATCAAGTGAGCTAGTTCCTTGTTTTCTTTATTGATCTTTTTTCTAATTAAAACCATAGGGTCGGGGGATTCATACAATTCCCTTTCATCGAGGAATCATCATCAACATCATGGCCCATTGAATACATATTCAACAAAATAAATGATAATTCAGTTATGTAAGCAAATAAAATAACTGATCACCACAAAAATAAAATGCAGATTAAATGCAATTCAAAAATTGTTGTTCATTTACTTGTTCTGAGACTTCTTTTGATTTACTACGATCACCCTGCCACATTACAGTAAAGTTAGAATCGTGATCATTATCATGAGAAAGAAATTAAAATGTATGAGAAATCCTCCGTCTTTATTGACATCCAAGGAGGAATGTTATTGTTGATAACAAAAATAGGCCACATTGAGTAAAAAAACCAAATCTCTCCAAATGGATTGACACTGTAAAGAACATAATAAAAGTCATAGAATATAAGAGTCATTTCTTACAGGTTGGGTAAATTAGTATACATACTGCCCCCATAATAGAAACATTTGTATCTATTTGATTCAAATTATAATCAATCAATAACTCTTCCCCTGCAGCTATTGATTTTATTGCACATACGAATACACGATTTCCTTCACGCCCCTCAAATATGCAATTGGTTTGCTTATTTTTGTTCATGGGTCATGTACTGTTTATAAACCCTACAATATTCCCTGTTGCTTTTGGCCTTCCATCAATATAGATAGTTGCTCCTTTATTTTGATCATTGTCTTTTAGCTGTGTTATTGCACGGTTTGTAGGAGGGGTTTAGATAGCTTGAGTCAAGGCTTAAAACCGGCGTAACAGGAGCTTCCCCACCCACTGTCACCTCGATGGGGGGATCTTTCTATTAAGGAGGGCTAGTCCAAGGGATACGTCCCTATGTAATCTGGTTAATGAAAGGGCAGAAGGATAATGACAAGGAATAGAATGTCCCTTCACAGATTACTGCCAATGATGAGATAGTCAAGGAGAAAGATCCACTGATGATGCACCTGTTTGCGAGACAAGACAAAGAAAACTAGAGTATGTGCTTGCAGTGGGTTAGTACTTCACCATTTA
>SNQJ01S0112643.1:22337-35239 GCA_010110895.2 Picea sitchensis
CATTTCCCTTCATTGCCAAAACATCTGCTGAGAAACCTCTTTAAAAATCCTTTTGGGTAAAGGTACACGCACCCTAACCCACTACTGCATGCGGGTGAACGTTGGCAGGCCTACTACAGCCCGCGTTTACCTAACAAAGCAAAAAAATAGGAAAGTTGTCGATGGGACAAAAAGCTATGGGTCAGTTAACTGAAACTCTCGGCCATGCTTAATTTCTAACCCTCAAGTAGGGAAATAGCATGCATGCATAGTTTTTTGTCTTGATTGCAGGTTAACTTTGGAAGGTGCAGCTCAAGGAAGCGGGCAAAGTGCAACGGAGTATCTACACCAAACATCAGTAAAAAGGTTAGTAATTCCTTTCCATGCATGAGTCTTGAAAGAGGGGTTTAAGTTTTGGGGTGGTAGGTTAAAAGGTCATTTCTTTAAGGTCAAAATCTGCATGCAAATCAGACCCTAGTTTGCTAGTCCGTAGGGTATTATTTCCCAACAACACACATTCTTATCCACACAAGAAGGGATTTGTATCTTATACTATGGAGTGGGAGCAACATTCAGTTGAAAATGTGATGTAGTAAGGAATGTTTCCCAATTATTATTTGTCTTTTTCAGTTCTTCCATCACCAACATTTTAATAAGGAAAGAGTGAAAGACACTTGTGTCTACTTTCTTATATTTGTATTGAACTATATCATCTGTGTTACCAATGCTTCTAAAGAGGTAAAAAGGGAGATTCATAGCTTCTTTCCCTGCGAAGTGTAATAACAACCTGATGTGATATTGATAAACCATGTTAAATATTCCATCACAGGTAAAATACCTTTGAATAACCTTCAGCATCTTATCAAAACCTTCAAGCATATGGTTTCTAGGGACCCCTTTGGACAAGTTGTCCTCCTGATACTCTAGTTTAATAAATTCCTTGGAGAAAGCATCATTTAATGGCATGGCCTTGAACCATTTTTCTCCAGTGTTGGGTATCTCTGTTGTGACTGAGATGGATCGCTTTGAAACTTCAAATTCTAATATTTCCACATCGATTTTAGTACCATCAAAATTTAATTCAAACTCTCTGGCCACCTATGGATGCCCCTTTGCATCTTTTGAGAAAAATTGATACATCCTACTCTCTAAAAATCTTCTCTGATCAAAGGGTCAGAATCAAGTAGTTGCATGTCATAAGGCTCTTTCCTTACAATTTCACCTCCCTTATGAACTTTCTTATGTTGTTGACTATCAATATTGATTCTGAGGAATTCTTTCTATGAGTTGTAATAACGGGTAGATGTATGAAAACAGGGAATATAAGAAACTAGGGTTTTGATGACAAATTGTTTTCAATAGGATGACCTTGTACATAATTTTTATACAACTCACTTTATGCACATTCAAGAATGAGACGGGGCATCCTTCAAATGGGAGATATAAAGAAAGGCAACTGGAATTTATAATAAGAGGGAGACACATGTGAATTCTATGCTTAAAACATGGTTTTTATGACAATACAAGTATCATTCAATAACATGATAATGCATGCAATCTTTAAACCTAGTTCGACAACTGATCAACCAAAAAAATCAAGTTGAGGTGGGTGCATAGTCACTCTTTTAAATTTGATCTTGAAAAATATGCAGAAGAATGTTTTTTTTTAACAAAATTGGAAAAGAGGATTTGTAGCATTGAATTTGTAGCACATAGTTCGTAGCGCCAAAGCAGAGGGTTCATAGTGTTGGGGAATATCAGTAGAGAAAATGAATTCTGAGTAGTGGGAAGGATAGACGAGGTCTTAGAGGTGATGATGCTTAATGAGTAAGGTTTAGAGCATGAAGGAAATGAATTTGAAAGCATGTAGCAACATAATAGAATAGTTTGCAGCGGCTAGGGGTGAAACCATCAAAAACCTCTCTTTCAACCTTTAAACAACGTGTAAACTCTCATGGAGTACCTGGTGGTCCTAAATTTGACGTTGGTGCATTTGAAATAATACAAGGGTGTATGAAAGTAGTCCAGCCTCCAACATTCGCCTTCATCTAGTTCACAGCATGAGTTCGCAGTGCCTATCTGTAGCACCAGGATCACATCGCCTAGCTCAAACACAATTTGCACACTTGGAGGAAGTTGTTAATAACTTTTATGACATAATCCCTGAGAATTTTTTTAAAATACAAGCTCTGAAAACATTGATATCTTCTTTGACATGATCCTTAAATTCAATAATGGTAATGAATGCATGGAGTACTTTGGGTATGCTATGAACTCTCCTAGTGAGTTGGAAGCGCATAGATCAAATCTGATTTGACAGCTAAATGGATAAAAGGTGACAAAAGAGGATCTTGTGTACAACATGGAGATATGATGTGTCAAGGTGATGATGGGGAGTTCAAAGATGTGACTCATGAAGTTTTATTCAACTTTTCATGATAAATAAGACATAACACAATGACTCTAGAACAAGGCCAAACTAACTTTAGCTTACTTAAATCAAAATTTGAATTATGACTATAGAAAGAAGACATAAAAACCTATAACTCAATAAAACCTATGACTCAAAAAAAAAACTGAAATGATTTTTTGACCCTTGCAATTCTATGTGATAAGATTTGGCTCCACAGGGGATGGCATGCTCCCTGTGAGCTACCAAGAACATGCAGTTCCAGTACCTTATCCAAGGGCTATGGGGTCATTATTTAAATAAAATTAAACAAACTAAAACATTATATTTACAATGAAAGGAAACCACGCATGGCTTCAGAAAAAGTATTTCTTCAGAAAATGCCCATTGACTAGGCCACCATAAAATTCAGTATCTTCCAAGATCTGCAATTTGAAAGTGTTATTTTGCAAAACTTCAAAAATCTTGAAAGGACCAATCCACAAGGATTCGAATTTACCATTGTTACCCTTGTCTTTCCTTTGTGCATCATGTTTGATCACTAGGTGTCCCAGTTGGAAAGCTTCATTCTTTACCTTCTTGTCGAAAGATTCTTTGATTTTATACTGATGGCTTTGTGCTTTATCAAAGAGTTGCTCCCTGTTCTGTTTTACCTCGACTAATTGATGCATCCTCCTAATCATGTCATATAGTTCTCTTGGTTGGTATTGAAGAAACTTTTCCATGGGTAATGCTATTTGAGTAGGAAAAACAACTTTAGTTCCATAGATCATCTGAAAAGGATTAGTGCCAATTGATCTCTTGGTAGTTACTCTATCCTCCCATAGAGAAAACTTCAGCTTTGAATCCCAAGAATTTTTGTTATCCCAACAGTTTTTTGATTATTTTTACTAGAATTTTGTTGGAGGATTATCCCAAGCCATTACCTTGAGGATAATAAGGAGTAGAGTGAATAAGTTAGATCCCAAATTTTTCACAAAACTTGACTAGAGGTTTAGCTTTAAAATTTGCAGCATTATCAAACACAATCTTGTTAGGACAACCAAACATTGACAAAATATTTTCGAGGAAGCCAATGACTACTTTATGTGTTGCATTTCTTGTGGGAATGGATTCTATCCACTTGGTGAAATAATCAGTGGCAGTCGGGATCCAACGATGTTGGACACTTGAAGCTGAATGAATTTCTCTAGTGAAATCTAATCCCCATTGATGGAAAGGACCAGATACTATTATGTGCTTCAAAGGAAAATAGTTTAGCTATTACTTGCATGAGAATTTATGACATTTATCATAGGCCTTGATCTTTGCACATACATCAGTGAATAAACTAGGCTAGAAGTACCCAACTCTAAGTATTTTATATGTTTTATTCCTCTAAAAATGATGACCTCCACATAGGTTATCATGAAAATAACTCATGGTTTGCTTTGCCTCATATGGATCCAAGCATCTTAAAAGAACCCCTACAGGATCCTTCCAATACAGAACATGATCAACAATGTGATATTTGATTTCTTTGAGCTTTAAATCCCTCACCTTAGTCTTCTCAAGTCCAGTAGGAGGTTGCAGTGTCTGCAAGAAATGGATGAGGTCCTTATACCAACTACACTCTGTCAATTTGGGGTTGATATATGAGTTTCTTCTAGTAATATCAGTATGTTAATATATACAATATGAATTCATGAAATTAACCCCAAGTTCCTTACAATTTGATTCAACTAACAATCTATCTAAACCTTGTCCTTTCACCAGCTTGGTAGGTTTCAGCTCTAGATCGAATTCCAAAATTTTGGAAATCCACTTACTTCTCTTTCCATCTATGTTAGGCTGAATTAGAATTTCATGAATAGAGGTTGAAGGGACATAAGAAATAATTATAGAATGCAGAACATATACTCTAAAATATTTTAGGGATTTGACCAAAGCATAAGCTTGCTTCTCCATGATGTCATACATGATTTCAACATCTCTCAAAACCCTACTGAAAAAATAAATAGGCTGCTCCATTCCATCTGAGTTTTTTTTAAGGACAACAACTAATGTATCATTTGAGGAAAAAGAAAATATCAGAAATTCTTTTGAATAATCAGGGTTGATAAGAACAAGTGCCTCGCCAGTTCTTGTTTAAATTGATCAAAATAACTCCTAGCTTCAAGTTTCCATTTTACCTCATTCCCCTTTCTCAGCATAGATGTAATAAACTTAACCAACACAGTAAAATTAGAAATGAATCTTCTCAAGAATTTTATCTTACCCAGGAAGGACTGGATCTCTTTCTTGGACATAGAGAGAGACAGAGTCTTGATGGACTCTACTCTACTTGGGTCAATTTTTACCCCTTTAGTTGAGACAATATGTCTCAACAGCTTACCTTCCTTCATATCAAAGAGTGACTTATTGGGATTAAGTGACAGTCCAAATTTTCTACATTTCCGAAACACCTTCTCCAAATGTTGATAGTGCTCTTGATCATATTTTGAAAACATTGTGATATCATCCAAGTAGATCACCACAAACTTATATTTTCCTCCAATAAAAGAAATATCCATTGCATGCTAAAAGGTTTCCCCTACATTCATGAGACAAAAGGGCATCTTGGCATACATCATTGTACCCCAAGGAGTGGTGAATGTTGTCTTTTCCCTATCTTCAAGAAAAACATAAATCTGATTGTAGCCTGAAAATCCATCAATCATGGACATCCTAGATGAGCATGTCACCCTTTGAAAAATATGTTCCATGTTAGGAAAGGGGTAATTATATTTCCTAGAACACCTGTTTAAATTTATGAAATCAACACAAAGTTTGATTTCTCCATTCTTTTTCCTAGCATGGACAAGATTAGATATCCACTCAGAATACCTCAAAGGTATGATGATCTGAGCATCAAGCAATTTTTTTACCTCCTTCTCCATGATGGGAAGAAACATAGGATTGATTTGCCTTAGTTTCTACCTAAATGGTTTGGTATCCTCCTTCAAAGGTATTTTGTGCTTAATAATGCTTGTGTCATAAGTTTTCAAATCATCATACTTCCAAGCAAAGACATAAACAAATTCCTTTAACAGTTTGATATACTTTGCTCTTTGTTTTTCTGACAAACTACTAAATAGCTTGACATACTTGGGATTTTCATCAGTACCTAGATTGCATTATGTCAAATCATCATCTTCATTTGAACCTCTTACTTTGGCAGTCACATCATTACTATCAAATAATGTCTCTAAAGGAACTAATCCCTTGGGGATATGATTGCTAGGAAACTGGACAATATTGGGGTCTACATTTTTGTCCATGAATTTATCAGTATGAGGACTATTTTCATCATCTAGATCTTGATCAATGTGAAATGCTGAAAATTCTTCCACTATTTCCAGAAATATTTTTATCTCGAGATCATCTTCAAAAACCTTCCAATGTTTTACATTGTCCAGTATGAAGGCCTATATTTTACTTCAACATCGTACTTGAGTTTAGGAGGTAATGGAAATTTAAATTTGATAGCAGAGACAGCTAGGGAATCAACCAATGCATTCTCTTCTCTAGGAACAAAGGATATGTTGAAAGATAGGAAGAAATTATCAATAAAATCCCATACCTCATTCCTATAGGTCCTCAACCTTGGACGTTTTTCCTGATATATATTTATGATCTAATGTACAATCATCTCTGCATCTCCAAAAATTGATAATTCCTCAATCTTCATATCTTTAGCAGCCCTCAGCCCCAAAACTAGAGCCTCATATTTAGCAATGTTGTTCATCGTCTCAAATTCTAACTTGAAAGACAAAGTTATGAATTCTTGAGAGGGGGAAATGAAAACAACTCCAGCACCAACATTATATTTAGAATATTCCCCATCAAAAAACATTTTCCAAGTTTGAGCATCTTACTTGACTGTTTCACGTGATGTTGGTGATGGATTTCTTATTTCCAGGGGTGGCTGAGGAAGATCAGTGAGCTGCAGAATGATAGATCTGAAAACGGTGTCAACAGCATAAATAAGATGGTTTGTGGGATTACCTTCATCACCAATAATATAATCCAGGTGTGATTCTCTATACAACCTTAGGTGTTCACCCCCAAAAATAGGTATGGTTGCATAGGAGAGATTCATCTGCAATTTTCCTCCCAACCTCTTAATCCATGATCTGGACAATACCATCCCAAACTTAGGGTGAACATCTGCAAATAATATATCCATGACTATACTCTTCATGGGAAATTGAAAGAGAGTAACAACCAAATATTTAATCACCCTGGGCATTTCACTTTCCTTGAGTCAAAATAATATAGATCACTATATGATTTGGTGATCTCTAGACCCAGTTCATCCATGATAGATTTAGGCATTAAGTTATGGGATTCACCTAAATCCATCAAACAATTTTGTAAGATCTTATCATGTACAATCAATGAGGTATAAAAAGGAGGAGAGGAGTCATCCCTATCTTCCACTAAGGGCCCCAATATCACTGCATGTTTTTTATCTTGAAAATTCACTGAATCTGTTGAATGGGAAGAAAAATCAGACTACAACGTTTTAGAAATGAACTTCTTAAAATCTTCATTCTTTATAAATTCTAAGAATGAGACTGGAATTTAAATATTCTGAATTTCATATTCAAAATTAAAAGAAGATGGGGATTTCATAATTTTTTTTACTTCTTGGATAGGGGCTTTAACCATAAGTTGATTATTTTGTTCTTCATTTCCTTTCTTTGGTGAAACCATTATTTTTGTAGAGGGGTCTGATTTTTTAGGTTGATTGGATGTACTAGAATTTCCCTCTCTCTATTTTGACCTCAAGTTGTACTTATTCTGATTTTCATTTGTTTTTTCTCCCTTAATTAACTCATTTAGTTGGTTGTTCATCAGAGACTCTTCCTAAGAATATTGAGTTAGGTGAGGGGAAGTATATGTGTCTCCCAAACAATAAGTTCTTGATCATCTTCCTTATTTTATCCTTCATCATCAACCAAATTATTTTGAAGAGGGGTCTAAACCTTTTGATCATCTATGTTCCTCTGATATCTTTGAAGAATTTGAGGTGCATTATTTGTCTTCCAAAATTGTTCCTATTTCCAAAATATTGTGTGTTTCTATTTTCTTGTCTCCCCTCAAGTTTCAGTTTTTCCATTTCTACAAAAAGTGACTTGGCTAGCTTAGTCAATTCATCCACCTGAGGGTCAATTCTTCCTTTTATTTCCTCCTATCCCTATCATATTTTCCTCTTAATTTGTCTGCAACCAATATATTTGATTCCACTTCTAGGGAAACATCTTGCATATGGGCTAGTGAAGTAGTTCTTCTCTCTCTTAATAGAGGACAAAACTCAGGGTCAAAGGCACTAGCATAGGTTATTTTGGCAGAAGTTTTAGTAGGCTTGATTTTAGTAGGGATTTTATTATGCATTTTGTTGAACCTTTTGGAAAATTTTGATACTGATTCACCTTCCTTTCTTTTGAGAGCACCAAATTCAGTGATATAGTACAGAAAATCCTTCTTGTCACCCCAATGCCTTAAAAAGGCATCATCCAGGGCTTTAATCCCAACAATTTAACCAGGATATAAACTCCTAAACCATTTTATTTCTTCACCATCAAGTATTTGTACAAAAACTCTCATCCAAACATCCTCATTCTCAATATTCAGGTTACCAGCATAGATATACAAATCTGCAAGGTGTTCTTCTGCAGTGGTATCCTCCTCTCATGTGAAATTGGGCATATAATTTAGGTAATATACTATTTTGAGGGCATTCATAGGCTGAGGAAGCACCAAAGGGGCATACCTAGTAGACACAATGGCATCCATTTTATTCTGAGGAGGATTATCCCCTACCATTTGATTAGGGACAGGTGGATTCTGAATTCTAGGAGAAGTGGGAGGTGATTTGACAAGAAAAATTGCAATATGTATATCAGGTATCGTAGGAAAAGGAAGAGTGTAAGATGGAGGAGTTTCAATTTTAACAAAAAGTGGTTGGGTCTTGGAGGTGGATGGGGAAAGCTCACGAGGTACAGAGGTTCCTTCTTCTTTGGTCACAAAAAATTTGAAAGAATGAGTAGAGGGAGAACCTAGGAGGTGAAAATCCTCTAGACTCTCAATCCTAAACCAATTTACAACTTTAGGGGATGCAAGAAAATCAAAATTTTCAAGACTTTCTTCTTTCAACTAAGGAGAAAAAGATGAGTATTCAACAGGAAATTATCCTAGTTTTAAATTTACAAGTTCTTCTACAGTAGGTAATTTGGAAATTCTAGATACAACTACTGGTGTTTGAAAAGTAGAGTCGGGTAATTCCCCGGCAGTACCTGAGAAAATAGATGAAGAGGCTCCTTGTGAATCCTTTCCTTTCTTGATGATCGTTTATGGGCCAGCTTCAGGTGCAGCCATAGGTAAATGTGGAGTAGACCTTCTGTGTCTACCTTTGGGAGCCACAACTAAAACAATGGAGTCGCCAGGTGTAATTTGGAGTCTTTAGTTTACTGATCACTGTGTGACCTTAGAATCAATATTTTTCTATGTCGTACAATCCAAGGAAAATTATTCAATCTGTACCCTGATAATGGTGCAAAATATGTTATCACTGAAAGTCACACTTTGATTGCTATAAAGGTAAGCTCAGTACCCATCAGAATGTGAAAGATAACAATTTATAAAAGTGAAAATGGATGGAAAACTCAGACAAGAATGTCAATCATAGATTACTCCATACAATATACACCAACAAATAAGGCTTTGAATAATTTCATACAAGTATCTAAAGACATAACATGAATAGGCGGAAGACTTTACAAGAAAATGTAATATGTCTATCATCTGCATCAGGTAGTATTGATACACATATGAAGAAAACTCTCTGACATAATAACTTCTCAAAATCAAAGAGGAAAACTCTAATATTCTGCAAGGAGTATTACAATAGAGCCTCAATTGCAACACAGATACAATCAGCCAACTGAATCATTCAATAAACTGAAATCAAAGTAATATATAAGAGGATGAATAAGAAAAAGGTATGATTTCCATTATCCAAAGAGTGTTGAGTCTGGTACATACAATAGGAGGTCAGTCTGTTACATAGAAAATATCAAAATGGAGTCCTCTCTCCCCATTCCAACCCTCCTTCAGTATTACCATGCCTATCTTATAGTCTATATTGTCATTGGTAGCTTTACAATTCGAATAAAAACTCCTACATAGGATTCCTATGCCTAAATATGGTGTGACTACAATTGTACAACAAAAATAAAACAGAATGCTAAAATTCAAGCTAATGATGGCAACGTTTGGAACATCTTCTTTACAGTTGATGAAGTGTCCCTTTGAGCGCATCTTTCATTGGCAGGTGGCCTCCTAGCTCGCAATGACCCTTAGACAATTGGAAAGCATCCATATTAACACCTGGAAACTATTCCTCCCTTCAAAAACTCCAAAACATGAGTTCACAGTGCGAGTTCTCAGCGCTAGGCGCTGTGAAATTTCCTGTAGTGGCTCATTTCATTTGATAAAGTCTTAAAACATTCCAAAAACTATCTCCAGTGCCCCAAATTGTTGTAACAACTTATAATCTCAGTACATGACTAGAAGATAACATCACAACAGCTAAACATGGTTTATAAAGCATAACCATCCTCAAAATTGAAAAATACATCAAACAAGAAACTTGTCAAAAACTGATATTGGTTAAGGAGGTTCAATTTCTTCACTTTTTAACTCTGGAGCTTCTCCTAGTAGAAAATTTAGCCAACATGTCTAGATTTATCTTAGCCAACTCTTATTTAAAAGGTTATAGTTCTTCCTTTAGCTTTCTGATCTGAGCTTGATGAGATCTATTTTTTCTGTAAAGGCTTTTGAGCTTCCTCTGGAGGGGAAAAAATCTTTTGGCTATAAATCTTGTTTTATCAATAGTTTCATGGTACATTCACATTATCCCCTTAAGTTTCTTCCTATAGCCAGAGTCTTCATTTTTTAGTTTATCTATCAAATCCCTTGCTTCTTTAAGTTGTCTTTTGAGCCTTTTGAAAGTGGGATTGTTTTCTTCTTGGGGAGTAGTGATATCAACAATTTCAATGGGTTTCTCAAACACTTTGGATTTACCTTTTCTCTGGGATGAAATTTCTTCTACATCACTTTTCACAGAAACATTTTTCTTGGTTGTTTCCCTAGTAAAAGGCCTCATGGGATTAATATTGTCTACAACAATAGGTGAAGGGGACATGATCTTTCTCCCTCTAAGGCCCATGGATTTTATTTAAGAAACCTCCATAGGAATGGGCTCTTCCATGGGTGAAAATTCCATATGTGAAGGTTGTGAAGGACCTCCTGCATTTGTTTCATTTATAGCTTTGTTATCTGTATCAGTGATAGAAACACCTATTTTCCTCTTTCTAAACACACAGTCGTATCCACAGGAGAAGGGATTTGTATCTTAGACTGTGGAGTGGGATCAACATTCAGTTGAAAATGTGATGCAATGAGGAATATTTCCCAATTATTATTTGTCTTTTTCAATTCTTCCATCACCAACATTTTAATAAGGCAAGAGTGAAAGACACTTGTGTCTACTTGCTTATATTTGGGTTGAACTTGATCAACCATCTTACCAATGCTTCTAAAGAGGTAAAAAGGGATATTCATAGCTTATTTCCATGTGAAGTGTAATAACATCCTAATGTGATATTGATAAACCATGTTAAATATTCCCTCACAGGTAAAATATGTTGATACTGAGAAGGGGGTGAATCAGTATCAAGTACAATTTTAAACACTTTCAAAACTTCAACCAGATTACATGTTACAACTTTTACTTCAAGAAAAATATGTATCCAATATATGTCCAATGAGAAATAAATAATATTCAATGATCAATAAAGAGTACTAGAAGAGATACACCATACACCATGCACAATAAACTTATGTGAAGCAATCATGAATTATTGTTCAAAGGAAGTAATGACTTCCAAAGGAAGCTACAAATTCCAAATATAAAGGGAGGTATAAACCTCCAAAAGGAAGATACAATTGTCCAATATCAAGAGAGGGTTGACCTCTCCATCCTTGACCCTTACTTCCACCCAAGAACAAATGAGAGATAATAAAACTTTACATTAAAATAGCACCATCAACCAACCATCACATAGAACCTGATAATGCTTCCTAAGACTTCATCCTCCCTTGAAATTCGACCTTCTTTAGTTCAGATTTCCTCAAAAATTCAACTTATATCTCCTTGTTCATTAATAAACTTGTGTGTATTGAAAAATAAATGTATAATGAGATGTATTTATACCCTTTATGACACTTCCTTTTAACATTAGGGCCAGCATGTAGTTTCTGCTTCAATTCACATTGTCATCTTCAAAAATTCATTTCTCCTCAATCATGAGGATCTGCATGACGTGTCACATACCACCGGAAGAAGCATGACTTATACTATCCATCCATGGGTGTTTTATTTGCATGTGTAATTTCCTTCATGTCCATATACTTTGATCAACTGTGGGGTCCAAAAGACAATGGATAGGGTTGACATCAAAGACTACAACCAATGACTAGGGTTGACATCAATGAAAACAACAAATCTTCCAACAATCTCCCCCTTTGTCATGATGGAAACACTCATGTTCCCCCTGTCATCATCATCCCAATTTCTTTCATCCTTTGACATCAATGGAAAAGGGTGGGGTTGCTCCCCCTGAGTTCAATGGAAAAAGGTAACTCTCTTATTTGGGGTTGCTCCCCCTGAACATATAGCACTTAATATCACTTCATTTTTCTTTCTAGTCTTCTGGTCTTTTTCTTCTTTCAATATATTTTGTGTGTATTCAATCTTATTTCTCTTCTCTTGGTCTAGGATGTATATGTTACTTGGTCTTCTTTTTGTAGTTGCAACCAATCTTCCTGAACCTTCTTCTTTGATTTTTCATCTTCGTGATTCAAACATGAGAGTATATCCTTGATCACACATTTTACTAACACTGGGGAGATTATGCTTCAAATATTCAACCAATAGGTGTTGGAGTGACTTCACACACACCTAGGATTTATTTTTCCTAAGGTTATTCCTTGTTTATTAGTCATTATCCAGTCTCCTATATTTTAGGGGAGAATATTCCACCTGGAGAATATTATCTTTCAGTTGACACTTCAGTTTGACTAGTTGAGTTGAGTTTAGATGTTTCATTGGCTTTGTCACCATGAAAGATTGGTATCATCACCGACTCACTACTCTTTGTTCAGTCAGTTAACTGAAGACTAGTTGACTAGTTAACTCAACTAGGTAGCAGTTCACTCTCGTAACTGGCTGAGAGACCAGACTAGGTGGAAGTTCACTCCCATAACTGTTGGTGTGTGTACAAATCAATCTAGACCACCACTATGGCTCATTAGTTACTCATGTATCCTATATCTATTGTAAATTATTCACTCTTTGAGTGTGGAATACAGTT
Source organism: Picea sitchensis (assembly GCA_010110895.2). Taxonomy (NCBI): domain Eukaryota; kingdom Viridiplantae; phylum Streptophyta; class Pinopsida; order Pinales; family Pinaceae; genus Picea; species Picea sitchensis. The sequence goes on from SNQJ01S0112643.1 coordinate 35,187, forward strand.
AATGAGAATTCTTCCATTCTTTCTATCTTGCTTCTTCTTTCTCAATTTCTCTC
>SNQJ01S0112644.1:0-14504 GCA_010110895.2 Picea sitchensis
ACACCCGTGCAGGCCGTTGTTGTTGTACATTTTTATTTTCTGGTACCTTGGGAATTTCTTTTTCAGTGATCACATCAAGCACTGTGTATTCAGGTTTTATTTTTCATGTTTCTTTCCCTACAACTGATCTTTGTACATGACCTGCAAGTAATCATCAAACTCCTTGCTGCAATTTTCACCTCCATTGTCTGATCTGAGACACTTCAACCTTTTTCCTATATCATTGTCAACCAAAGCTTTCCATTTCTTAAAACTATACAAAACATCATATTTTTGTCGAATGCAATAAACCCAAGTTTTTCTAGTTACATCATCAATAAAAGTAACATAATAACTTATTCCACCAAAATGTGATACTTGAGTTGTTCCCCATACATCTGCATGCACAAGCTCTAACCTTTCATTCTTCTTTTCTTTTTCAACTCTGAGAAATCTAACTCTCTTATGTTTTCCATAAACACAATGCTCACAGAAATCCAAATCAATTTATTTAAGATTTGGCAACAAATTTCTTTTGTGAAGTATATGCATCCCCTTCTCACTCATGTGTCCAAGCCTATTATGCCAAAATGTTGTATCCACTCTTATAGAAGCTAAAGAGATAGGAGAATCAATATTACCAATACATAAATACAATGTACCTACCTTCTCTCCTTTTCCTATCACTAATGATCATTTGGTGACCTTTCGTGCCTTATCTGTAAATATGGATACACAACCTTCACTTTCCAACTTCTATGTTGAAATTAGATTTTTTCTTAGATATGGAACATTTCTTACTTCCTTCAACACCCATTGGTTTCCATTATTTTTCTTTATTTGTACCTTTCCCATTCCAACAATTTTGCATGGTGCATCATCACCCAAATGAACCTGTCCAAAATCACCTTGAACATAGTCTAGAAAATGTTTCCTATCGTGTGTGACATGAAATGAAGCCCCTGAATTTACCACCCAAGACTCATAAATATTATATATAGAAAGAATCAAAGAATCTTGTAACACATCACATGTTACATTTGCTTCTTGATGTTCCTCTTGTTTTCCATCTCTTTGTTTCTTTGGAGCTCTTCAGTCTTTCATTAGATGTCCTTTCTTCCCACAATTCCACCACTTTATCTTTTCCAGACTGGATTTAGATCTGCCCTTCCTAGAATTCCCATGCTTCCCTAATCCATTTCCTCTATCATTTTATCTTCCTATGTTATCCATGTTTAACACATTACCTGATGTCTCGCCTGTGTTTTTCTATCACATTTCCTCGCTAAGGATAACACCAACAACATCATCAAATTTTAGAGTGTTTGAACCAAATACAAAATCAATTACATCCCTGACCAAGCCATTCCATCTTTCTAGAAATGAGCACAGGATTAGAAGATCCTTGACCTCATCATCAAAGTCCACTTTTACAAAAATTAGCTGATTAGTAACCATATTAAATTCATTTAAATGATCTGCAACAAACCCACCTTCTGACATCTTCATATTAAATAATATCTTCATTAGAAATACCTTATTGGACATCGAGGGTTTTCATACAGTTTAGTTAATTCATCCATCATTTCTTTTGTTGTCTTTTCTTTTGAAATATTGAAATTCATCGATGCTGTTAGGCTCATCTGTATCGTTCCCAGTGCCTTTCTGTCGAGAACCTCCCATTCTTCGTCCTTCATGGCCATCATATTTTTTGCTATTCCACCCAATGGTAGGAAGAGATCATTTTGATATAAATAATATTCCATCTGCATCTTTCATAAGTGGTAGTTTTGGCCATTAAATTTCTCAACCATAAACTTTCCATCTTCCACCATTTCTCCCACTCGAACCAGGAACCCTCTTTTCCTGTGAGTTACCTTTCACGTTGATATTATTTGTTAGAAAAACAGGATCACAGAGAAATAAAAAAAAACAAATGTGGAATTAAAACACAGAAGATACACAATACAATAGAGACAAAGATATACGTGGTTCACCCAGTGTGGGCTACGTCCACTAGAGAAATTGCCAGGTCCTTCCTTTTTATTATCTAGCAAAATGAAGGGATACAACCTACAACTCAACTATTGTAACTTCCTCTTATTTCTCTTGCAGTATCCTCTCTCAGAATACAACATTTGCGATAATGCACAACCGCAATACAATTATCGCATAAGAGAGGGTTTCCTTCTAGGGAAAAAAACCTTAAAATAAAATTCTACTGTCATATCTGCGACCTTATAATGAAAAGCCCAGATTGACTACAAAATTACAATATTTTACAAGGAAATTTTTCCCAATATTTTTCTTTGGGGGCGCTGCTCCCGAATCCCTCGCCAGAGGGGGCTACAAAAATTTCNACTAAAACAAACCTTTGAATCATGAAGACAATCAGGCTCCATAACCAACAATCTCCCACTTGGAGACTGATCACGACAACTCCACTATTGATGTACCTATTGGACTATACTCCACCTTAGACTTGAAAAATTTTGCATCTTCACCTTCATGCTTGAAGACCAACTGAAACTGAGTAGGAACTCAGTTTCAGTTGGTCTTCAAACAAATGAATCTAGGATCCATGGAACAATTAAGAAAGAGAAGAAAATGAATATAATCTTTTTGAAACTACTATTTTGGAGGTATTCCTAAATTAGTATCATTTTTTAGCCTTCAAAAGAGAAACCAAGCATTTTCACAAGATTTATGTGTTGAACACAACTGATGTGATCTAGGTGGATATCAGTGGTCACCCACCCCTTCCACTAACTCATAACAATTCCCCATATTGTCAGTTTTTCTCCAATATTTTAGGTCCTAAACTTCTAACAAGTTTTTTAGGCCTGTGAAATATTAGGTTTGCCATGGAATTCCTATTCCTTGATTCGAAATTCTCTTCTCATCAAGATATTTCCAATGGGTTATTATGCCCCTCAAACAGAGTTTGTATGAAGAAGTTGTGGCCCCGGGAAGTTTGATGTATCAACTAGACTTCTCACGTCCTACATTTGTTTTGTTCACTTTGTCTCCTAGGGATATGGTTTTTATCTTTGGGGTTTATTACTTTATGTTAAAATGAAATGTAAACCTCTTGTAATGATCATCTTACAAATGAGCGTAGTCGACACCTCTCTCTTTAGAGATAAGCTACCACCATTCTAGCTGGTTTGTATTGCTTTGCATTTCACAATATTTTTCGATTTCCTTTATTAATAGAATTTGGTCCTCACTATATTATTGTTCTCTCTACAATATTTGTGTATGTGTGTTTCCATTCACATTCATTCCTTTCATCAATTGTTCTCTGTATAATTCAAATAAGTGGTATTAGAGCAATCTACTCTTTGTTGTTTTTTGGTGCATGTCCCCAACGAGGTCAGGGTATAGAAAGTTGGGTCTTGAACTAATTTTGCTTGGGGAAGACCACTCTCACTGGCCCAAGAAGCCTCCCATGGTGGATGAAAAGGATTGATGATGAAAATTTCACCCAGATCCTTCAACGACTGCCAATGGCAATCGAGACACCTTCAATAATCAACCATTTCAGAGATGAAACACCCTTCAAGGTACAAGTTAAATTTGACATTCATTTATTTGAAGGAAAGATAGTGTATATGCTTTGGATAAATGGTTAAATATGTTAGAGGGTTATTGCTATGTTAAAATTTTCTTAAACATCGAAAAGATCACCTTTGTGCTCCTTAAGGCCCTTCCCCATGTCAAAGATTAGTGGGAAAGTTACAGAAAGATACTTGACGTAGATGAGTCTACAACATTTAGAACTAACTCACTTGGGTAGCTTTTGTTGATGCCCTTAAGGAGGAATTCTACATTGTTGGAAATTATGATAGGCTATCCATCTCGTGAAAGGCTATCCATGGTCATTTTTACCGGAAAAGCAGATACTGAAATGGTGGGTGTCTAATTTCCGTCAAGGAACGAGATATATTTGAATCGATCACAATAAATACTTTGAATTTTATATGAGTCAACTGAAATGAATTTATTGATTTTGTGCAGCTGTTAGATGAGGGAGAAATCCGGTGTACTATGGAGGTGTTTAACCTTCAAATGAATATGGTGGATATCGTGTCTCCAACAACAACAACTCGGTCTCCTTCAAATGAATATGGTGGATATCCAGTTTCATATGATTATCATTCCCCAACTCAGTACAGTTCCCATGGTGGAGAAGAAGGCGGAAGAAGCCTTCATATATTTATGTGGACGGAAGATTCGATATTGTTTAAAGATTACAAATCGTATGCCCATGTCTATGTAGATTGCATCGATATCGGTGCAAATCAATCTGTTGGAAAGGGATGGCTACTGAAGGTCGATAAAAACACGGACGCCTTAAAAGTCTGTAAAGAATTCATCACGGCATTTGCTTAAACATTTATAAATTTCGAAGGGATTTTCAATTGTTCAGTGAACAAAACCCTCTGAACACGACGTGGTAAATCTCTGCCAACGATTGTCTGCTCATTTTACATGAGCTCTTCTCCATTTTCGTAGGTTGAATATATTTATCGATGTGTATTTTCTGGCATTTTAATGCTCAATCATATTTTAATTGATACTTAAAATAGCACAGCCGACTCGCGGCTGGAGAACGCCGAAAGGGGAGCCGTGACTGAGCCGTGACTCTAACACAGAGCGCACATAAAACGTCCGTGCAGGTCGTGGCATCAAACGATTTTTCAGATATAAAAAATGAATGATTGCGATCAAAATGAAATGTGTGTAGAGTGTTTCTTAATGATATAAAAGTGGTCTGCATATATTTTAATCTTCCTTAATCATTTGAACGTGGCAATTATGTATTTTTATAGTAAATTTATAATGTGATTAGGTAAATGTAAAAAAGTAAACATGTTAACAGATGCCTTCATAAATGCAAGGAAGTTATGGACAATAAATATGCCAGCATCTTCAATGCTTGGCCATCAGATTAGAATTTAAGATTAAAAGATCATTAACTGTGCCCATTGTCAATAGGTGTACGTTTCAACGTAATAAATGCAAGGTAACCATTCAAGTAATAGAAAATTGAAGGCATTTCCCCAGAAGGCATTTCCCCACCTTTTAATGCAAGGGAACCATTCAAATAATAGAAGAAAATTGAAAGGCATTTCTCCACTTTTTTATTTAATGCAGGGAACCATTCAAATAAAAGAAGAAAATTGAAGGCATTTCTCCACTTTTTTACACTATTTAAAAAAAAAAAAAATTGTGAGATAACAAGATTGTATAAGTAATATTCTCATTTTGATTCTAAGTAGTGTAAAAGGCAACGTACACCAACCTTGAGATGTTTGTTTCTATGTGATATGCTATATTCTCAAATGTGTTATGTGTTGAGCTTCTTGTTGTCCAGCGGAAGCTCATTTCAACAATGCAACAGAAACAAACAAGACAAGCATGCACACATGAGAACACAGATTTACGTGGTAAAACCCTCCTTCACTTTATGAAGGAAACATCCACGGGACAATGGCAACATCATTCTATTAGAAGAAAGAACTAGGAGATTACAGACCAACAATAGGCTACCGGACAGCCTGGGAGAGGGCTTGAAGCCCGTGCTCCTCAAATGCCTCTAAGGGCTTCATATTTATACAATGTCTCCTTCAGTTATACAAAACTGAAAACATTAAATGTTGCCCCTATCTTAGATGAATGGTTTCAACAAAAGGCAATATATCTGCCTTAAATCTTGGTCAGTTAAAACCGCCTTATCCAAATAGTTGTCAGATTCCTAACACTTCTAATATCTAGTGTTTAAACCCAATTTCCCATCAATGGATATTTAGAAATTAAAATACATAGCAATATTTGATCTTAACCTTTTATATATCAAAGGGGTTAAGAAATTGGAGCATAAACATGATGGAATGATTATTATGTGGACTTAGTCTCGATAGAAAATTGAGAGGTGGAGACAATGCAAATGACTAAAGTGTTTATTACATGATATCTCAAATCCATGTATATTGGCTCTCTCTATTACAAACAAAGTTGTCTTAATAGCTAGGGTGGATTGTAACAGATCAGTTCAAAGAACAATAGATTTTTTTCTCTAATATTAGTGATCCAAGTGGATATTGATGGCCACCCATCTATTTCATTGACTCAACATGATTCTCCATCTTGGCAGTTTTGTTATGATTTTTTGGGATTTTCTAGGTCCTAAAATTCCAGGGTTGTTTTGAAGCCCTAAACAATGTTTTATGGGAAATTCAAGGGCATGTGTTTCTCTTGGACACACCTAGGTCGTGACACAACATTGTAGTCCTTAGTTAGAGCTTTCCAACGAGATATTATGTGTGCCAAACGAAGATTATATGCAATAATCTACACAACATCTCTCTCTCTGTCTCTCTAGAAATAAACTACCACCATTCTAGCCAATTTGTGTTCTACACTATTATGTTATTTTAGTCATTAATAGAAGTTGGGTTTTCACTGTATTATTGTGTTCTCTGTTCTATTTTTTTGTGTGTTTCATTCGATTCCCTATCCAATCCAGATCAATTAGTTTGCAACTACTTGTCATAACTAACTTTCGGTTATAAGGAAGAAATACTTGGTCATGATGGTTGCTTGAAGACGAATCATATGTGATGATCCTACTCCACTTGTTCTCGATCCAATCCAAGTTCCAAGAAATTCACACAAGGAGACAACAACCTTCTTCAAACCAATAGATAAAAATGAAAGTAAGAGTGAAATAGCTAACCCTAACTAACTAATAAGGAGAGTTAGTTCCATGGCCAAACACATATTAAGATCAACTACTAAAGAAGAACATTGAGTATGGGGGAAGGAAAGAAAAGAGATATTCCTTTTTATTGATTAAAAATAGCAATATCCAATGTTATACTTGATTTCTTGCTATCAACACTTTTTGTAACCATTGTCCGGGTTCCTTTGTCCCTGAGCCACTCAAGACCACTCCTAGACTCTGTCTCTTCTCCACACAAAAGGATGAGGAAAACTAGGAGGTTTTAGGCCTCAAATGCATGAAAAAGAGAAATCACTCTAAATACAAGGGTTTTCAAAGGGTAGAAGGTAATAAAAAAACAAATTAAACTCACACCTCCAATTGCTCTAGCATGAGGATACAAGTATGATAGCTCTACTACTGTACCATTGTTTAATATTTCCTTTTATATTAGGCCTCTTTTCATACCATTGTAAGTTGGTTGAGGTAGTTTGGAATGGGTTTTAGGAGGGTTACAGGTGTACATACTTCGTAAACCCCACTTAGGAACGTGTGATTTTCACGAATTTTGTATTTTTATATCCATTTTTTTAGGCATGTGCACCTTTTTGGGGGCAAGAAGGGCATGTACACACTCCTTTTGTGAAGGAAAAGAGCATGTGAATTGTCGAGGATGATTTTTAATCAAGCTTCATTGTGAGAAATGATAGTTAGGGATGGATATGGTGTCCAATTGAGCATATAGGGCATGGTGGTGTCAATAGATGCTATAATGTATGCCCCTTAATGTGTGAAGTCAAAAGGGGAGTTGATGGTTGAAATACATTACCAAATCATGAAGGAAGATAAAAAGTGGGACCAAGTGGAATCCATTGAAGTTTAAATCAGGAAAGTACCTGCAATAGAAACCAAGGTATCAGATGACTCTCTTCCCAAGGAAAGTATACCCATGCTGAAGTGTGAAAAAGCATGGGTATAAAAATTTCCACAATTCCCAAAAATCACATCTCTGCTTGCAATCAACTTATGGGTACTAAGATCAAACAACTTGTATGCCTTATGATCATCACAATAACCAATGAATGTACACTTAACAGATTTTGCATCCAATTTTCTTCTCTCATCTTTGGGAATATGAGCAAATGCCTTTGAACCAAATATTTTTAAATGACCAACCTCAAGTTTATAACCATAAAGAACTTCAAAAGGTGTTTTTGAATCTAGAATCTTAGTTGGATTTCTATTCTTTAAGTAAACAACAGTGTTAATGGCTTCTACCCAAAAACCATTAGAAATGTTTTTACCTTTCAACATGCTGCGAGCACATTCCACTAATGTCATGTTCTTCCTTTCAGCTACACCATTTTGATGTGGTGTATGAGACACAGCAAATTGTTGAATGATCCCATTGTTCTTGCAGTAGCTATCAAAAGCTCTTGAGGTATATTCTCCACCTTGATCAGATCTTAGAATCTTGATGCATTTGCCTGTCTGTTTTTCCACCATAGTTTTAAACTCCTTAAAATATTCAAATACATCACTCTTTTTCCTTATAAAATAAGCCCAAGTAAATCTAGATCTGTCATCAACAAATATAAGAAAATACCTTGCACCTCCAAGTGACATGGTTTGCATGGGACCACAGACATCAGTTTGTATTAATTCAATTATCTCTCTCTGTTTCTTCTCTTTATTCACTGGAAATTCTTCCCTATGTTGTTTACCTAGTGCACAAGCTTCACATTCTATATGCTCATTTTTCAAAACAAGAAGTCCTTCAACCATCGATTTCTTTTGAAGTAGCACTAAGACATTTTGATTAGGATGTCCATATCTGTGATGCCATAGCTCAACTATTGACATTATTGTAGATGTTAATGCTTGATGAGTGCCCCTTGTTACATCAAGCTTATACAAACCTCCAATTCTTGTTCCTGTGTCTACGACTTTATAATGATTCTAAATATCCTTCACAAAACATTTAGACTGCAAAAATTTGACATTCAAATTTTGATCAGTTATTGTGGAAACATATATCAAGTTCTTTTCTATGCCTGGAACATACAACACATTGTGGATTTGTTTCATTTGCCCATTAGGTAAATTCACACATATTACTCCATATCCCTGAATCTTATGAGATCTGTTATCTCCTAAATATATGTGTATCATTTGTTCTCTCATGATATTCATCAAACCATTCTTTGTTACAAGACATATGAGCTAAGGCTCCTGAATCTATGAACCATGCACTTTCATCATCAGATTCTGCGGATAATGCAGCTTTGGAAATAAACAACTTTAGATTCCTAAAGCCATCATTGATAGATGTGTCACTGTTCACATAATTTCCATTATGTCTTCTGAGCTTCTGTTTGGATTCATTAGCTTTCCTTTTATAACAATCTTTAGCATGATGACCAGGTTTCCCACAATAAAAACAATCGTCATTTTTCTTATTATGTGCATCAAATTTTGATTGAGTCATACCTCTATTCCTTGGTTGAAACTTGCCTTTTCTATTTCTGTCCCATGGCTTGCCCATGTATGGTTGCTTCCCTTTTGCTACTAACGCCAATTTTGAAGTATGAGAGTCCATCTCAAACACCTTCATTCTTTCTTCTTCTTGTAGAATAATCCCTGTCAATTCAAAAAAGGTAGGTGGTTGTACTCTACCTCCTAGACTTGAAATAAAGACATGATAATCTCTGATTAACCCTTTTAGTGTAATAGTTACCATGTCAGAATTTGAACCTTTCTCACCAATTGCACTTAGCTGGTCACATAAATCTTTAATTCTGGAAACATAGGTGGTAATATTTTCATTTGCTTCCATTTTTATGGACAGTAGCTTAGTCTTCAGAAACAAAATTCTATTTGAGTTTGTAGTTTCATACAAACCTTTCAATATTTCCCAGGTCTCCTTGAACGTTTAACAGTCTCTAATGTGTGGAATTATGCTGTCCTTGACAGACATCCGCAACAACACTTTAGCCTTCGTTTCTCGTTTCTCCCAATCTGTTCCAGCAGCACCTGTGGGCTTGGCTTCATCTCCTTTTACAATAGCCCACACATTCCATGCTTCAAAAATCGTCAATATCTTAAATTTCCAATCAATGTAATTATCGCCATCCAACTTGGATGCTTCATTCAGATAATTTTCTGGGAATGAAGTTGACATTTCTGTAGAAAATCTTTGAACAACTCAAAAAATACCTCTTTAAATGAATGTCTAACGGTTCCAGGGACAGTTCTCAGGCTTCCCAGCAGCAACAACGAACAACTAATTCAGATCGGGTGAATTGCAGGCTATCTCCACTCTTCACGTAGGAAGCTGGACGCCAACAACAACACCAGTCGGCAATCAAATCAGCTTTTTTTTTTTTTTTAAAACAACAGGTGGAAGACTCGATTAAATAACAACGAACTCAAGGGACGCTCCTCCTCAGCAGTGATAGCCTCCGCCCTCCACGCAGCCTCTCAGCAAAGAGTTTCAGAGATCTCGCTTGCGTTCTGATCTGTCAGTAACGCACAACATACGCTCCACGGTAGCACAGGATAAGCACGCGCGGCTTCCCACAACACCAAGTGATCCAGATTCGGCCCAATCCGCCTCTCTTCCCTCTACGCGGTCGACCTCCGCAGCGATCCAAGGGATCTGTATAAGTGCGCGCCTCTTGTTTCATTCAACGATCCTCTCGCTGCGATCTTCGCTCAGATGACAGAAGAAACATCGATCTCAAGGGAGATGTGCGTAGACAACCAATCAGATGAGCCTTACTCATGCTCGGTCACGCTCCACGGTCTGATACATTCTGCCTCTCTCCTTCTGGGCACAACAACAACGATCTTCCGCAGCAGACGGAAAACCGCCTCCTTCAGCGCAGACAACGATCCGATCCAACAGCCACTCATGCTCTCCTCCTCGAGCTCTGATACCAACCCAGAAAGTGAGATTGAACTCACGATTTTTAACACATACATTAATCAGAAAGGACATTTATAAGCTCTGAGCGCTATTAACTAACTCCTTAGAAATAGGATCAGAATGGATCTCTACTTACAGTATCCTAACAATCTAACAGAATACTATTTTAAGCATTTTGACATTTTTATTCCAACTATTGCCCGAGAAGAGTTGCGTGCGTTCCCGACGCCTAACCCACTTCGCATTACCTGCTCAAATGATATGCAAGAAATGTTGCGATCGCAGGTATAGGTGTTAGGCCTCTGCATTATTTTTTTATTTAATGTAGAAAATATAGTCATTTTAACTTGCAGGTTGAATGTAATTGTCAGGTTGGGTCAAGGACCGGATCAACCTTACAGGTACGGGGAATTCGTTCCTCCAAACCCTGCTCAAGTGATATACAAGAAATGTTGCCATCTCATGTATCAGTATTTTGTCTTTCTCTTATTTTATTTGTTTATTTGTGAAAGGAACGTTAGTTTAACTTGCAGGTTGAATGTGATTGTCAGGCCAGATCAAGCTTACAGATATGGAGAATTGGCTCGTCGAAAGATGATAATCCATCTGATATGAATGACATTAGGGTTGAAGGTCTGCGTCTTTTTGTAGTTGAAGGTTTGTTATTTGGCTCATGGAATATGCGGGGAGAGCTCGTATGGCTTCGTTTACGCAATCTCAGCTCCTTCCTCTTTCCCTGTTCGATCTCTCTTCGAAGATTAAGAGTTCTGGAAATTGAGGGTTCCGGATACTCAATTGAACAGTTATTCAACAATTCTTATTCTGACGTAAGCACATCTCAGTGAGTATTTTGACGTTAATTATGTCCCGCATTAAATTGAATTAACAGATTCTCCGTGCTTTGCAGCTTCCCTGGCACTTAAATGACCTGAAAGTTGTCTGCACAAGAGGAAGTACTTGCATGGATTTTAACTTGAATGTTGTCGACACACGAGGAAGTACCTCGACAGGTTTCCCTGCACCTGGGCAAACAGAATCTTCACGGAAAAGAAAATATATAGTTCCCGGCAGTCTTGGAATTTGACGTTCCACGGGACGTTTTTTCGGTTTTTAGACGTATTTGACACTGGCTAATAAAATTTACACGTCATCACTGACTAGCATGAGAATTATCTACCTGTCAGTTTGACGTGTGACCGCCTTCAATGCCCGTCAAAAACTCTAGTGGATATACGGGCTAGGTAGTAAGGCTAGCCTGCTAGGTAGTAGGGGTCACAAGTCGTGTAGGGTACGCATTGATAGCTTACACATGAAAGGGGTTCGAAATTGGAGAGTCGGGACCTTGTGCCCAACCTGCCATTTAAACGGAAACCATAACCAATACACGAAGCCATTTAAACCTTGCTTGCTCTGAACCGGAGATGGAATGTTTCCCATGAGCCAAGAGTTAATGTTGAGAGCTGGAGTATTAAATCCATGCATTGGAGACTGGATCGGAGCTAGTTGGGGATGCGAGCGGAACCGAGAGGTCCTGTTCAATGCCTGTGTTGCGGATGGCCTGGTTTCGATTCTCCTCGACGGTCACGGAGCGCCCGATTTCTGCGTCGAGGCGCTGAGTGTATTATTAGCCCTCTCTCGCTCGCCGAAACTGCTGCAGGTTTTCGTCGACGAGCAGAGAATGCTCGATTTGGCTGCCTTTTCTCTGAATTCCACGGCGCCCCCGGGCGTGAGGCTGAACGCGCTTCTCTTGCTGGAGAAAACGCTCGTATTTCAGCCCTCTGGAGGTCACGTGGGTGTCAAAGGATTGATGGAGGGGCTTGTGAGATCGCTGCCAAATTATCAGAAGCTCGTCATAAAAGCCCTCTTAGCGCTCTGCTTAACCGAGCGGAACCGTGGGGAAGCCGTGAGGGCCGGCGTAGTGGATGCCATTTTAGAACTTCTCCCAAATTTGAAGGAGGTCTGTGCCGAGCGCGCTTTGGCGACTCTCGATCTCCTCTGCACTGTTTCTGAAGGGCGGCGTGCGCTGAGAGAGCATGCGTTGGCGGTTCCTCTGCTTTTGGATATGATTCTGAAGGTCTCCGACAGAGGGACTGAGTATGCTGTGAGTGCGCTTTGTGCTATTTGTGTGCACGAGGATGGCGGCATTGATGCTCGGAAGAATGCCATTCAATCTGGGGCTTTTACCGAGTTATTGCTTTTGCTTCAGAGTGATTGTACTTCAAGGGCTAAGAGGAAAGCCCTTCAGCTGCTCAAGGTCCTGCATAAGGTATGGGGTGAGGGAAGCTGTAATATCCCCGATGAAAATTGTATTTTCAGTTCCCCTGATAGTGATAATGATGAGCTAAGGCAATGAGGATTTCAGTCATTTTACTTTGAGTTCTGTAATTCTAAACCCTGAAGGCAGGGTTTATGTTTGATTATAATAATTATGTTCTTTGAGCTGTATATGTAAAATGGGTTCTTGGTTACTTCAATTCCACTTCCTTCCCTCAGAATTTTGATCTTTTTCTCTCGAATCTCTGCCAGAGAAATCGTCCTGTTTTGTTTTGCTTTGCTTTGCTTTATTACTGTCCATTGGTTCAAGAAACATAGAAATTTTCTGCAAAATGGGAACAGTTTTGCAAAAATACACTGAATTAAACAATTGGGTTCTTTTCCTATGTTTAATCAACTTTGGCTAATTAAACCTTATAATTCTTTATTCATTTGGTTCTCTACCTTTGACTGGTGTATTCTTTTAGTCAAAATGACCTCTNTTTTACTTTATCGTAATATTTTGGACATTATTATACTTATCTCATCTTATCTTACCTGCTTACGGTAGGACGAGAAAATAACATCAATATTCCATAAATTATCATAGATCGAAGGTTACCTTGGATCTTTTGTTTGGCTGCACGGGCATAGATCCAAGGTAGCGCTTTGGATCTTTTGTTTGGCTGCAATGTCAATGTGCCCTACTGGGTTGATGGAAAAAAAATTTCAACATATTATATTTAAACAAATTATGAATGAATAAATTAACATAGATACATCTTAACTTTAGATTTATTAAGTTTGAGAGGGATAAATAAGTAGGTGCAGATACATCTTAATTTTGGATCGTTTATTTGTTTGTTTGTTTGGTTATCCAACATATCATAACTAAACAACTATAAACTAAACTAGCATAGATCTCTCTTGAAGCTTAACTTTGGTTGGATCTATTAAGTTTAAAAGAGATAAAAATAGGTAGGTGCAGATCCATCTTAACCTTGGATCTTTTATTAGTTTGGTTGCCCAACATATCATAATTCTAGGTGCAGATCCATCTTAGCATTGGATCTATTAATTCTGAAAGAGATTCAAAGCACAGTACAAGCCAAATGCCAAACAACATTAGCAACAAACCAACCCCTTGAATTATCTTGAGTTTTTTTATCCCTCTAAATACTTAATAGATCCAAAGTTAAAATGGATCTATACTAATTGATAATATCAACCTTGTGAATTTCAATATTGATATTGATATTGATATATTAATATTCTCAATATTCTCAATTGTCAAAAGTCTATTGCTATTCTCAATTGTCAAAATTCTACGGACCATATCATAACTGCGGTATATTTTTAATGCTTTCATGCATTACTGTAAGCCAAAAATCTTAGTAAGATATGTTGTTTGTGTTTTGTCTGTTCTGCTTGCATGCAGGTGTGCTCTGATTAGCAACAAAAATCATTGGTTAATAACAGGCATCATCACAGTCAAAGGCAATTGAAAACCTATGCCATCAAGCCTGTACAATCAGGCATATCATCATTGTAATAATTTCATCCATTGCTATTCAAAATATTTTATGTCGAATTCTTAATTGCAAACCTGCAAGCTGT
>SNQJ01S0112646.1:7349-28425 GCA_010110895.2 Picea sitchensis
CATGTGGGCCCCGTTTGGGTAAGTTGGTGCATCAACTTCCCGGGGTCGTAACTTTTGCATACGATCTCCGTTTTAGGCGTGTGATAGCTCGTTGGAAAGGTATCGTCGAGGAGATTCATTTTGGGGCCTCAATTATGCCTTCGAATATCATTGAGAAACTTGATCTCAAAAAAACTTCATTTAGGCCCTCAAAATGGCCCCGGAAGTTAAAACCTGCTAAAAATAGTAAATTGCCAAAATGGCCAGAAAACTGTTTTGAGCCATTTGGAAAAGGTGGGTGGCCCCCGATATCCACCTGGATCACCCCTGTCCATCATACCTCTGCATATTTTGGCTCCCCTGATCTGCATCGAATATAATGTGCAATAGTCTTTTACATTGGTACCAGTCCTTAATTGTTTATTTATACGCACCCCACCATCTTGCGGGTGTTTCCTTCAGTGCAATGTCCAAGGCTAAGAGCCTTTGATTCTCTAACACTTCATCTTCATATCTTATTAGGAAATCCTCTAAATCATTTATGTCATGAAAACTGGGAGGTTCTTGAATTTTTATACCCACCCATCTTACTACGCACTCTATTCTTGCGCACCTTCTTGTAGACACTTCATGTAATCTTTGTTGCCAATTGTCCAAGACTATATCTGAGTCAAAATCACATGATGTGATGCTCCTCCAGCTGAGTACTCTGTCTGCAGTTGGTTTGACATAATATTCTTCATGCGTGGTGGTTCTATATAACTAGTTGATTTCCTCCATATCTAAGCAAGTGGTCTATACAAACCTCTCTCCTTTTGATGGATCTAATGGCGCAATGAATTTGTACTCTCCTAATTCAAATGTCATCTTCCTTATCTTTAAGTTGATTACTGCCTGGTTATCAAATTCCCAATCCAGTCCAAGCAATGTTGGATAAGGTGTTGTACCATCTATTATCTCTATCACTTTGAATTATGCCTTAGTGTGCACTCCATCCAAATCTATTGTCACACCCTTAAGACTTCCAATTGGTAGAACTTTGTGTTGGTTTTCTAGATTCAATTACCAATGAATATCCTAGTGTGAGCTCTCCCATTCATTGCCATGTCTTCTTGGGTAATACGTTTACCTCGGAGCCTAAATCCAGTATGATATCCCCCATATTTAAATATCAAATGTTAGCATTCAGTCTAAATTCCCTTCTTGTCCTCCTTCTTGTATGGAGGTGATTGACTTTTTCTATTCTAACTTCCCCTCTACTTCTGTGTTACATTTTTCTAACATATTTTGAAAAATTTTAATAGATGATGGGTCATTCAATAGCTTAACACAGGATTGCATAAACGTCTTTATGGTACTTACTTGCGCTATATGTGGTACTTCGCTAGTGTGATCCATTGATAAGGGAATCTCGTACATTGGTATGTTCTGACTATGTTTCACAGTTGATGTAGATGCAACATCTTGCTTGAGGAAATCTTGTCTTGCTCCCTTGATTTTTTTTTTCTTTCCCTGCATTGAACTGTTTCTATGGTTCAATATTCTTCGTCACCCATTGGCATTGTCTTGGATCCTGTTGTACTGTGTCAGCTCCTGTCTTATCTCCTCCATGCGTAACTATGTTGATATTTCTTCCATAATCCCCCACTTCTGCTAAAATCCACTGAACATTCTGATTGTTCTGATTTCTCTTCTCTTTAATTTTTCCCAACAATTTTGGACAATCCTCTGTATCATGATCTGTCGTGTGACAATACATGCATGTCACAAGTGGAAGTGGGCATTCCCTTGCATAGTGTCCTAGTTGTTGGAAGTTGTGTCACACTACTAGATCTTTTCCTCTTCCAAATCCTTCTCTACCTTGTCCTCCATCTCTGTAGCCAGTTCGATCTCCTCGTGGTGCATTGTACTGAGGCACCTGATTATACTGCACGGGGTTATATTGTGGCTACGCGTTATTATACTGAGGTTTTGCAGTGTTGTATTGTTGGTGTGCATTATTATATGGAGGTGGTACCTGGTTAAACTGGGGTGCAACTTTCCTTGTCATCATTTCTTCCTGCACCCTATAGGTGTCTAACGTTCTTTCCCACATCAAGTCCATTGTCCTACAATATTTGTCATCATGACCCACTGATTTGCAAAAGTTTCAATATGAACTCTTGGGTACTATCTGATACTTCTGCATCATGGGACAATGATATGGGTCATGTCCATGTGTTTTACAGATCTCTTACCATAGTCCTCTTGTTGGAAAAGTGTTTGGTAGCCCTGTTTCTATGTATTGCATGAAAGTTGGGCACTCATTCTTTTGATGTCCTTATGTCTTGCATGTGGTACACCAAACAAATTCTTTTTTAGTTTTTCTCTTATTCTGGTTTAGTTGGAATGTGAGGTTCTTCAGATCCTCGTTCAGCTCCTCTATTGTTGGATCTATCTTCTGATATTAGTTCTCTTCCAATTGTAGGGATTCCAATAGAGCCTCTACCTGAGTTTGAAACTTCTGCTCCCTCAGAGGGTATTTCAGATGTGGAAATATTGAGTTCACAAAGAGATTTCTATGTTGCATATCAGTCATGAAACACTTCATCTTACCTTTAAGATGTTTAAACCTCTTATAGATCTCCCAAACAGTCTCACCTAGTTTCTGCCTGATTTCAATCATCTCATTCATGTACTGATCCTTTGAGCTAGGCTTCTGAAATTCATTTATCGGTAGCTTATTGACATCTGCAATTGTTCTTATTGTTCCTGGTGGAATGTTTACAACTAAGCTCATGTACCAATCTAGTGCACAGTCTCTTAGCGTGATATCTATCTGCACAAGTTTTGTATCCTCATCTGTGATCTGCTTTGCTTCCCAAATATTCTCACAGATAAATAAGTGTTTTTCAATATCCTTTGATGCTTCTCCCCTGAATTTGGGTAACCTGATGGTGGGATCATGTCCTGCCATTTTGAATGGCAATGAACTACGACCTCTACACGGTGTAGATACTTGACTACTACTTCTTGAAATGGCTCCTTCAGTTGCAACTCCTTTATTGGGTGCACTTCATGTTGTCTTTCTTCAACTAAACTTCAGTTGTTTAAATGATGGTATTATTTCTAGTGTATTGGTTGCACATGGTTTTATGGGTTCCACACTGACACTGACATGGATAAGATTTATGCCTTCTATTCCTTCCCTTGGGCCTCTTGTCTTTCTTTCATATGTTGCACGCATGATTTTCTCAATCTACTCCACATCCCGTAGATCCTCTACCTCTTCTTCATCACTTGTCAATCCCTCTATATCTGCTATGGATCTCTTGTTATTGTTCATCTTATATTGGTAGGGTACTCCACAACACATTTTTCCAGTTTTTTCCATGATCTGATTGATCTATTATTCCTCCATAATGATTGGGTCCAAGGCCTCCTCCTTCTTTCCCTTATCCATCTTTTCTTCCATTTCTCCAGTTCTTGTCAATGCTTCCCCCCTTCCCCCATGCACGTAGGGAAGTTTAGTTTTTTGCTTCCATAGTCACCATGCGCCTGTTGTACAGTAAGATCTTGATGGAAGTATACATCGATCGGATATACCTACCTCTGGGTCCTATTGAGGAAAATATATGAATTATCTTACTCAAGCATTTTCGAATCTCGCCTGGCTAAGACAAGATAATCGGGAATATCACCCTATGTTTTATAGCCTCAAAAATATTTTCCTAATCCATAAGTATTGATTACAAGTGTTTAGGCTGATTTTTTTATGAAAAGAATGTTGCAAAATAACATAAAATTTATATAATTTTATGAAAATATACAGATTACAGAAAATAAACGTGGAGATCAAAAGAAAAGGTAACCAAGTCACATATAGACACAACTGAGATAGAATAACAATCTACTTTATTTCATTCCAAGAAATCAAAAGTATCTTTATCTTTACAAATATCCCTGTGAGGGCATGGACCAAAGTCTAACTTAGAAATCCCCGATGAAAACCATACAAAAGGACTCTGATAAGAAGTAAAAACTGAACTTTATAATTTGGATCAACTTGCCACAGACTACTGCCAATTTGACTCTTTGAAACAAGCATCTGAATGATATGATTCAAATTTGAACCTTGTTGTCTACAATAGGAACCTTAGTATTTCTTTCTCCTTCTATTCTCCCCTTCTTCTTCCTTCTCATTTGTCTTTTATGTATTCCAAATAAGTTGAAGTAGTTCATCTACTTTCTTTAGTTAAGTTAATTAAACTTAACTAGTTTTAGTTTAGGGGAAGTAATAATAATAATAATAGTTAAGGGTATTTATTTAATAATAACTAAGTAGATGGGACCCCTTGTGAATCCTTTATTTTATTCTTTACAAAAATAAACACAATTAGATAATCATTTAAACACATGTCGCCTTGTAGCTCCCATAAATATTTCCAAAATTTGAATATTAAATATCATAAATAATTCAAATCATATCCAAAACATGTAAATAACCACATTATCCCCAAAAAAATATCTTGTTGTCCAAAGTTTTATGTGGACCATTTTCTTCAACAACATGCAATCTTTCTTCTATCATTGTTGTCCCCTTTGGACTTCCCAAAAGTAGCCTTTGGTTGATTTGAACCTTGAGGCGTAATCTCACTAATAACATGGGAACAATCGTCCTTCAGATGCATACAGGAGGACATTGATTTTGATGAGTCATTTGAAGGAGATGAAGGGGAGGCAGTAGCTTTACCTTTGTCTTGCACATGGGGGAGATCAGTCTTAAGCCTTTTGCTAGCATGAGAGGACTAAACAGGTGAATGCACAAGGGAAATTTTAACATTAGGATTTACAAGTGGAGGAGGTGGAAATTACAATTTGGGCCAGCCATGATGGTGAGAGACTATCGGATTGACAATATCCTGCCATCCATCATTTTTAGTAACCTCTGGTTGCATGAATACATGAGGAGGCACAAGAATACTAGGGTATTTTGAGGCTGGAAGGTAGGTATCTCTGGTCGGGGTTGAACTATCCCTTGCCCAATCCAAATGAAGAACCCAACTTGAAACAATTGGTTCAACTCTTGGGGGTCAACATTAAAATGAATTGAGAATCTAGGCCTTCTAAGCCCTTTGTTCCAATTACCTCTTCCTCTATTGTTTCTGCCATGACTACCTCCGCTAAAGAAACTCATCCTGTGTGCAACAATTCATTAGTAATTATCCCTTAACAAACTATACATGACATTATGTTTGTATGAAACAAAGTTTGTCTTAGAAATTGACATAAGACCCATGCAAATCAATCCATGATAAATTATTTAATAATTTCTAAGTGAGAAGGGGGTGGAATAGGGTTCATGGGACTTCTGGAGGGATTGTAATGAGAAAAAAAGTGGTAGTATGAGAGGGAATAAAAACACGAGTACTACTCAACAATTCATTAAATAACTAATTGTTCAATAAATACCAAAAATATCAGTTGCCACCTATTTCTGTGTCATATATTTTTCCACTTCCATACATAGTTTTTTATTTATTTTATAGAACAGGGCATGTAAAAAATGAAATTGGGATCATGAGGGGGGTATAATGAGCAAAAAAGTGATAGTATGAGAGGGAACAATATGGATATTGTTCATAAAAAAGAAATCAAATCAAACAACAACCATAACTATGTTCAGACTCCACAATCCAGTAAGCATCCACTTTAAAAACCAAAACCATTTAATTGTCCCTTATTTATAGACAGAATGCTTGTTGGATTCAAATAAAAGACAATTCATATGCCCAGAATACTTCAATTATAGTAGCCTTCACATCTATACAATATCTATGCAACATCATAAAAACATCATTTCCAATTCCATAATTATAACCCTTCAAGCCACATTCTTTCACATTCCAATACTAACCCTTTTCCTTTTAAAACAAAACAAAATATGCACAGTGATTCCAACCATCCACATCCGATATTTATTTCTTAAAATCGAATAAGAATAGGCCCAATATTAACCTCCAATTGTTCCAACACTGATTGACACAATCCACTGTCATTAAAACTCATAATCGGGCCCGGATTTAATCACACACAGGTGTTCATCAATATAATCAACCCAAGTCTTGATTCAAAAATAACATTTAATCAATAACATGCAACTTTGAGCCTAAGATTATTGAAAATTTAACACGTACATACTTCCTTTGGAAGAAATTCCCAACAAAAGAGAGAACCAAATAGTGCTTGAGGAGAAACAGAGTCGAGTCGTGCCCGAGGAGAAACAAAACCAAGTCGCATAGGCGTCTCTTTTAATCTTGATAGGATTGAAACGAGACCAAGATTGTGTTAGGGTTTAACACAAAAAAGGAAGTAAGAACAAATATCTCGACCACATGAGATAGTTCTTGAGACACAGACAGTTCGTTCCCTTTAAAAAAATTATTTCAGAGAGGTAACAAGAGGTGGCTCAATCAAGGAAGAGTCTTCGAAAAAATAGATCACTCGTGCCTTTTCCTTTTAAAAACGTTATCATAGAGAAGTAACAACAGATAATCAAGGAATAATCTTTGAAGAAATAGAGAGCATGTGCCCTTTCCAAATTCACCACAGACACATAACCTTTCAAAATATTGACTGTGAGGGTTACCAAAGCATAATAGTCATCTGCTCCAATGGAGACAAGAGGAAGAAAATGCTTAAAATACTGTGAAGAGAATACCTGAACACAACCCATGACCAACCAAACATAATGAACTTCCATTTAAAATTATGGGCGATGCCCAAGACTTGACTATGCAATGCTTTCCAGCCACAATCATAGTGAAGGCAATGCCATGACAAAATATAGCTCGAGGTTCAGTAAAAATAAAGCAACACTTCAACTCTTAATCATTGCATTGAAACTCAGAGGAACGAAACATAACAGCAAATGAGATGAAAAGGAGTGACGACACTTAATACCGAGACTGGTTGTAAAACCCATGCACCAAAACTTAGAGCTTGCTACACCATAATCATAATTTTCCATAGAGAACCAGATAAAAACCCCAAGTTGACCGAACATGTTTTAACCAATAAACCAAACTAATGCACATGCTACACACAACAATAAAATCCATTCCTTTTCTTTAAAATGCTAACAATCCATAGTATTCAAAGAAGCAACCATAAGCACAACATTGATACACAGTCGAAGAACTTAAGAAAAACACAGACCTCATGCAATTCTGAACCAAAAATTGATTCATAACATAGAGGAACCATCATGGATGGAAAATAAAGGAACCATACCTAGAAAATCTTGCTTGAGGGAGAGAGTTGGACTGTATTTTTCTTTCACAACCAGAAATCATGGAGCATCCATAACCACCAGAGAAAAAAACCAAATGCAAGTATGGCTAGGGTGATGTGCTCGAGGGTTGTTTGAGTGACATGTAGTAAATGCATGTCGCTTCCTTCCCCAACCCCATTCAATTCAACATACAAGACATCTAATCCACGATACCATCAACCATTAATTCAAAAACATATCCATTGCTATATCCATTGCATAGTGCGCCACCCTAAGTCATGTCAAAATTTTTAACAATAACCATATTCTATAACATTACCATATATGCCTCACACATAATCCTTTAATCAAAGTGCATAAGTCTAGCAGCAAGGTCTATCACCCTTCATTTGTGTCAATCACATATAACCTTAAGGCTTGTCCATAGTTTTTTTTTATTTTTGTTTTAAGCTCCCATATCATCCTTTTGCATGAAATCATATATAAAATAATCAACAATGTTTAATGCATAAACATAACACTTGTAGAAAATAAACCTTTTATCCATAGTATTGCCATGAGTTGCAAGTGACCATCAAAACCATCTAGCCATAACACAAACAAACAACCATCTTACATCGCCATGAAGAATAAAACCATGACTTGAATCATCAACTGTAGAAGACTATGTTGGCATCATTATAATAGCAAACCAAAATATGAGTGCAACACATCCATCATAGCGCCACTAGTCTACAAGGGGGTCCCACCTACTAGTTTATTATTATTATTATAAATATATAATAGGGCTTGGAAATCATTTGCGAGAAGTATTCATCGTTGCAATTTTAAGCATCAACAAGTCCCTTCAGGAACTCTTTCTCTGCTGCGCTGTAAGTCTTCACAGTATTTACTACAAATTTTGTGATAAACCCCGCAACAATATTGTCTACCTAGAAATCTATTGTGTGCGTGAATTTCTTGTTTACTTGCTATAACTGCACGATCTCCACAAGATTCCACTCGATTTTTCTGATTCGATTTGTAGGGTGGTTTCTTTCAACCTCAATAGCCACTCCTGCAATACATGCGGAAAATCATAGAAAAACACCTCATGCAAGTCGCTAAACATGTACTTGTCAAGATATTTGTGCGGTGTTATTTTAGGGTTTCTATTATCCTTTTGCACAAAATCAATCTCCTTTGTTTTAAACCAACTTTCGATCTCTGCCTTCATTGGATTCCAAGGTCTGAATATCGCCTTATATACCTCCATTATCTGCACGATTCTTTCACAGATACCACTGACTCAATCCCATGCAGTTCCAGCCAACAACAAAACCATTTGTTGGTTATTCTTCTCCTCTTTCTAATTCTTAGACTGACCCAGGTTCATATCTACTATGGTTTCCAACAAAGCCCTCTAAAACTATTGGCCCTTCTGGTAAACCAGAAGGAAACACAGTGCACAGAATGCACTGTGCAGTCTCACCCGAGATAGTTCTATGGGTGACCGTAACGCTCAAGTGCTTGTAGTCTAGGATTGAGTGAGGATCTAGGATTGTGATCTTCTGGGATTATATTTCATCAAGACATTCATCTAACATTTAACCATTGACAACAAAGACAAAAACAATAATCATTTTACATAACACATGATCTACCATGGTTCACCCCCTCCTAGGCTACGTCCACAAAGATTTGGCTGCTTAGGCTCTTTTATTATAGTTCTACAAAAGATGGCATTGCGCGCACTACATTCCTCTCTCATTTGGATCGAGATCTTTTATGAGGCGAACTAGATCACACCAGGCTCCCCAGCCTATGATCTAACCTTCAAGATCCGTCCTACGTGCATCTCTACATCTCAACAACTTACAAAATGATATTCGATCTTACAATAGTTTCCTTGACTGAACAAACCAAAACTTAGTAACAACAATAACAACCTAAACTGACTGACCACTGATGAAAAAAAAACCCCAACCTAGACCTCCTAGGTCTTTATTTATACTAATTCTCATCTCATCAATTGTTACAATCTCTTACAAAAAACCTAACCCTAATGAGTTTAGGTTTTCCTGCATGCGCGCCTTGCATGCTCTCCTCTCTTGCATGCAACTTTTCCTAGCACACATTGTTTTTCCTGCCAGCTTTCTTTTTCCTTATTAAACTTTACCTTCCAAAAATGGCTTTTTCTCAAAATTGGCCTACGCTAAACACTTTGCTTCCATTTTTGAAAGCGAATTTTTTTTTTGCAATTTTGAAATTCAACTTACTTTTGTTCCACCTATAGTAAAAACATACCCTATGGTGATCCTCCTACTATCTATATCACCTGCCATATCTAAATCAACATATTTTTGTAGAATAGTGTTTGAACCTCAAAAACATAATGTCTAAGTTGTAGTACCTCAAATACCTAATAATCCACTTTATATCATTTCAATTCTCTATACATGGAGTGTTCATATACATGCTCACAACTCCCACTGCATGTGCAATAATTGACCTTGTGCACACCATCGCATACATCAAGCTACCAACTACAAATGAGTACGAAACCTTGGACATGTAGTATATCTAATCATATGTCTTGGGACATATCATATTAGTTAATTTGAAATGGTTGGGAGAAGGTATACTAACTAGTTTTGCATCTTGCATTCTAAATTTTTCCAACACCTACTCTATGTATTCACCCTAAGACAATGTTTATTTGTGATTTTTGTTGTCTCTTTTTATTCTCATACCAAGGATTTTCTTTGCAACACCTAAATACTTCATCACAAATTAATTATCTAATTTTAATTTGAGTACATTTATATCCTACATGTTAGACCTTGCAACAAGCATGTCATCTACATACAATAATAAGAAAATATAGTTTTCATTATATAGTCTCTTAAAATAAACACAGTGGTCAAAATGGCATCTATTGTAACCTAGTTTTATCATAAACCTATCAAATTTCAAATACCATTTCCTTGGAACTTTCTTTAGGCCATACAATATCTTCTTCATCCTTCGTACTAATTTATCCTTCCCTTTGATCTCATACCCTTATGGCTATTACATATGAATATGTTCCTCCAAATCCCCATGGAGAAAAGTTGTATTTACATCTAACTGTTGAAGATGCAGATCTTCTACCGCTACTAGACTTAAAATAGTTATAATTGAATTAATTTTAACAAAAGGAGAAACTATTTCATCAAAATATATACCTTTCCTCTATACAAACCCCTTTACAAATTTTTTTGACTTGTACCTATTTTTACCTCCATCTTCTTTCGTCAACCTATAAACCCATTTATTCTACAATGTTCTTTTACCTGCAAGAAACCAAACTAAGTCATGAGTCTAGTTATGTACTGTTGACCGCCTCTCCAACATAGGTGGTCAACTCCATGTGCCATGAAGAGATGCATCATCATATGCAATTTTGTCGAAGACTTTGGCTCTACAGGGCATGTTTGGCCCCAACACTTCTTTTTGTAATTGGAATTTCCGCACCCCTGCATGGGTTAATAATGTAATAGGTCTGCATGAGTCATGTCTAGGTCAGTTACCTTGGGATCGGTTCACTGGGAGAGTTCCTTTCATCGAGGGTTTTTTATCCTCATGTTATCAATTGGGCTTTTCAGCCTTATTGATTTCCCTTGAGTTTTTCCCTCACACTTGCAATAATTCCTCCAAAGTGGTGAACGACATTCTAGTGGGATTATATTTTGGTAAATATTATAGGGAATCATTGTAAATGATCATGCAAGACATCTTAGAAATTTTTGCAGAATTCCATAAAGTCTATGTTAGTTTTTTTTTTTTTTTTAATTAATTTTCCTAAGTTTGGAGGATTAATTATTAATTAATTAATTATTTTTGAGCAATAATTGTAAAAAATAGGTCCTTGGACTTTTGATAGGGGTATTTTTGCTTAAACGAAATGGAGTAGCACCCCCTATATCCATGGACCAAGTTTCAACTTAGTTGGATAACGTTTTCTATGGGTTGTCCACCCGGAGTGTCAGTCAGTCTAAAACAACAATTTTAATTTCTAAAGTCCTAATATGGAAAAAATGTAAAATTGTAATAATGAGTTTAAAGGATGAAAAAGGTGAAATAATGGTCAGAGAGATACCCCCTAAGCATAATATTACCCCCCTAACCTTTTCCAACCTATTCGAACCCTTTTTCCCTTCACCTCATCAAAAAGTTATGCCCCCCTAGGGGGATTAACGTTTTTCCTAGTAGAGGAACGTCATAAATTTTGTTTGAGTATGTAGGGGGGCCCTTTTTCATGTGGTTTGACTCCCCTTATCCCTCATTTCTTCTCTTGTGTCATCCCAACGTCCTCTCCCTCATCTCTCACCCTTCGTTCATTCCCTCATCCCAAGAGGTGTGCCCTCCAAGAGGATTTATGCCCTCCCTCTTCTAGAAACTCCACAAATAATTTTTAAAAAATTATTTGAAACCTTTCCTCTTCCTTGGCATCAATCCCAAGGCCTCCCACACTCTTTCTTTATCCCAATGTTTTCCACTTATTCTACACCTTAGATCTCTTGTGCAAACCCTAGATGGTGCTCCCTAGCCTAGGGATCTCCTATTTTTCTTGGTGAGAGACACTTGGAATAGATACGTGAGGGGTGAGTTTGCCTCTCCAAGTATAAAAGGAGCCCTCTCCTCACTTATTCCTTACCATATCTTGAGCTATTTTTATGCTACTTGATTTTCCACTCTCTCTCTCTCTCTATTGTTCCATCATTTCCATTCTATGCTCTTAAGGTTTTGGAGTATTTTCTCTCCAAGATATATTTTATTGAGTAATAATAAAGGAGAAACTTTGGAGGATAACTAGAGGAGTAATGCATGTTCTTGTTCTTCTTATGCATATGAGGTAAATTTGTATCGATTTGTTTGATGATTGTACACATTGGATCTTAGCTAAAGTGTTACTTGGGTAGATCTATCAATGCATGTTCTTGTACATCTATATATATTGATATGTTAGATAGGATTGAAGTGTCGTCTTGTTAGCATATTCAACATATTATCTCTTGTATACATACCATCTTCCAAGTTTTTTGTAGGTTTGGCTTCAAGGGTTTCATTGGGAACACCTCAAGCAAGAAGGATCTCTTGAGACAACTCTATACTCCATGTGTTTCTCACCCTTTACTCTTCATCTATATTGTTGTTCATTCACATACATTTCAGCTAGATTAACTTAGTGAGATAGGTCACTTATCTCAATTTCTATTATATTTTTCTTGCATAAAATCTTTGCCCTAAAAAAGAAAAAGTTTTCCTTCACTTTGCTTGGTTGTGTGTAGCATTTCCAACAAGGATACCTTGCTGGTTTGCAGGTTTCAGATCTGGTTGAGAAGGGGTTTTGGCTACCCAAATACATTCACACAACACTCAAAGACCCCCAAAGGGATTGGTAGCTATTTCTCAACCTCCTTTGTCAATTTCTAGACTTTCTTGTACATTTTTCTTGTTGTTGTTGTTGTTTGGTGGCTCATAGTTGTAGGAGGAGAAGTGGTACAACCTCCTCCAACGTGTGAGCCTCAGGGTAGTTTGGATCTAGCTTGATTTTTCATTTTTTGCATTTCTTTTTGCCCTTTTGAGCTAGGACATGGGGTTTGAAGGTGAAGGTATCTTCTAGACCTAGGACGTGGGGTTTGCTTTTGGCTTGTTTGGTTTGCTTGTTTACTTTCCTATCTTTCTTCTTGATTGCTTGCTTGCCTTTCTCTCTCATTTCTATAAATCTTAATCAAGCTAAGCACCTTAATTAATTGCCTACCTAGTTGGGAGAGGAATACCCCAAAAGGTAAGGATAGGTGTTTTATTATGTGATTAATGATCTAAATTATTAATGCTATAATTGTTCTAGATCTATATCTAACACATAGTCATCAGTTTAAGCTTATTGGGCATCATAAATAACTTAGCTAGATCCCTTGCATGCTTAGTTTGCTTCAAGTCTTTATCTTTATTCACATGCTTAGATCTATAGTCCCTAAATGCTTCAATAAGTGAATGGTGTTATTCTTTATTGCATAGATATCTTAAGCCCATTTTCCATAGGCTTGAATGTTATTTCATGGTTAAGTAAGCAAACACACTAAATCTTCTTTATTTATCTTTTCGGCAAGTTGTTATTACCCTTGTGATTCTTTTCTTTTCATAGCAAGCTCATATGTTAATGATCTTAATGTATGTGACAAACTAAATCTTCTTTCAGCCATATTTATTTTCTTTACATGTGTTCATACCCTTGATTTCATAAGCTTAAAGCAACACACTCATAAGCTCATAAAAGTTTCGGCCATATCACTAAATCACACTTTAAGAGTGCCTTAAAATCTTCAAAACATTCTAAAACTCACCTAAAATTCTAACTAATCTATATATATACTTAATAGACTATTTAGGGTACCTTAGACCACCATCTTCACCATCTAAAATGGGTTTGAGGAAAACAATGGGGGGTGTAGGCAGGGGATTGTCTCATGGCACACAGGATGTGTCATTTCCAGGAAGTACTCATTATTTAGGGCTAACTGGTTCTATTAGGGTTGGCCTCGTTGCCACACTATCTTGAGCATCTAGCAGTTATTTGGCAATAGGAGGAGGAGGCTTTGGTGAAACACTTAGTTAGGGTAATAAAATCTTTTCGACTTTAAGAAACCCTTAATCACTAAGTATTTAATAACCTTGCCTTAATCTAATACATCTTGTGGGTTAATGCTTGTAGACTTAATTCTTAATTTAATACAAGTAGTGCTTTGTGAGTAAAACCAACTACGTGAGTAAATCATTGTGGAGCTCTTGTCCCTTTAAACTTCTAAATCTTTCAAGTTTCCTTTGATTTGTGATTGTTGATGTTTCCATTGAGGAGCAGCCCAATAGAGTAAGTGCTATTGGGGCATGCTTAGGCTTAATGTGATGATGTGTTGATGATTATGCTTTAATCCTTTGAATCCTGCATACATAAAACATAACGTGGTTAACTTGCTACTTTGTATCTTTGTATCCTGACATTCTTTATTTGTAAATCTTGTATCTAATTTATTGGATTAATTATTCTTTTGTAAGCATCTTGTAATTCTTTTGTAACGAACAACCTTTTAACGTAGTTGACCCCAAGCCCAATCTTTATGCACTAGTCTTAATTGACTTAGGGAAAGGTCTACTTGACATTCTGACCCCTTTTCATCTTGCATTGTTGCCTTATCATCCTAGGTTAGAATCCCCCCCAACCCTTGTAAATAATTAAAATCAACTCCTAGAAATTTAACTTTAACACATCTAGTAACTAGGCTCTACCCCCCTTGGGTTCCCTAGGAGTAAGCCTAGACGGAAGAGGTTCAGGTCAAAGTGACAGTGTGGGTTGTGAACATAGGCATTGTGCCTCCAAGGACAAACTAAGTGATTCGGACTTAGCTCATGTTAGCAAGTGTGTATAAGGACGACAACATCTTTGGCATCGTTGTCGGGGATAAGTCATTTATCCTTGGTCTAAACGACTTTAACTTAATTCTTTAAGAACTAAATAATAAAATTTTAGGCCCTAAAATTCTTTGAGCTTGAATTGGCTAGCCTTGAGTGATTCCTTACCAAGTGGCAACTCCATTTGAAAAATCTGGTAGGTATACTACTAGGAGCACTTCTAAAGGAGTGGTATACTCTTTTACCAATCCTGAAAAGGTTTATAGGAGAAGACTAAATCACTTAGCTCCTAGGAGGCTACTTAAAAGTCTTGGGGAAAAAGCACTCACCGATATCCAATTCTTGTTCCAGACTAATAATCAACCAACTGTTAATAATCCCACTTCTAATCCTAATGTTACAATGACCACCTTTTTGAGTTCTTTGAACCTTGCAGCAATTCAGGGTGCCCCCCACACTATTCCCAAGAAGGCCATTGATAAGTTGCCTACCTTCCACGGGAATAGCGCTATAAGTCCCAACTCTCACATCTCAAATTTCAATAGGTGTGTGTTGAAGTATTGTGGAGGTCATGATGAGGAAGATGTAAAGATGACCTTGTTTGCCTTTTCTTTGGAAGGAAATGCTGCAGAGTGGTTTGAGGATTTTCCTGCAAATAAGTTTAGCACCCTTGATTCAATTTTGGATGAATTTAGAAAGAAATGGGGTGATTAGAAGGAACATAGGTTTCAGTTGGATGCTCTTGCCACCAGCCACAAGAAAGAAAATGAAACAGTGTCAGAGTTTAACGATAAGTTTAATTATGTGGTTAATAACCTTCATAAAGATGTCAAGCCTCTGGATGCTGCAATATTGATTTATTACATTGAGGCTTTTGAAGGGGAAATGAGGTATGCCTTGAGGGATAAGGAGCCTCAAGATTTACCAAAAGCATAAGAAACTGCCATAAGGATTGAACAAAATATGCTTGAGGCTATGAAGTCCAACATTCCTAGTTTCAATAGAGGTTCTTCTTCTAAGGTTAATGATGAAAAGAAGAAGAAGGATGAGGGTGAAAGTTCATCAAATGATGGAATTAAAGAATTGACTGAATTAATTAAGCAATTGGATGTAAAGCATGACAACCAAATCAATGCTTTGCAAAATCAGTTGATCACTGTGGAGAGGTCCCAAGGTAATAGACAAAAACATAAGCCAATTGATAAGTGGCCAAGATGACCTCCTCAAAATGATCAAATACCACCTAATCCTTTTGAATCCACCAACTTGGTAGAACATCGATCCATACCTTATTGTAGGCCTTGTGGTGAGTTTCATGAGTAATCGACTTGCCTTGTTAAATTACCTTGAAGAGTGTGAAAATGAGTATGGGAACCAAGGGAACGAACAAGTAAACATATGTAATGATAGATAATATGGTGGCAGGTGTGATTGGATGGATTTCAATGATTATGGAAGTAGTGGGAATTTCATGAATGGTAATGTTGATAAAGCTACAGAGAAGTACGGGCCCAAGCCCACACCCCACAAGGTTGCAGAAATGGCTAAGTATAGGGGCATAACATACCAAAGGAATGTGAATAAAATTCAAGATAAAGGCCAAACCAGTATTCCCAAGGTATAACCAACCCCTCCTAAGTCTAATGTGCCTATTAATGTTGATTTAAATATTGACTTAATTAGGTGGATGGTTGAGTAATGCCAAGATGTTAGTGCCAGTATCAAAATTGATGAAGATTTTTTCACAAAAGGAAAAGATACTTAAAGCCATAGATGAACCTTCTGAAAGTGTTGTAGAGAAAAAACCAGCCACAGCCTACCAGGACACACCAGTGATTTTACAGAATTGGGATAGGAAGAATGAAAAGAATTTGCCTTTCTACCTTTCCTTACTTGTGAACGACAAAGTATTACATAATTGTATGTTGGATTCAGGAGCAAGCTCAAATGTTATTACTAAGAAGGTGATGGAACAGTTAAACTTAAGAATATCAAGACCTTACCATAACATTTGTGCCTTGGATAGTCAAACGATTGAAGTGCATGGATTGATTAAAGGTTTACAGGTATACTTAGTAGCTTTTCCGAACATCATGTTTGAAATGGATATTGTGTTAATTGATGTGTTGGATGTTTGGGGAATGTTATTGAATAGAAAGGAAAATGTAGACTTGGGTGGTAGTTTACAAATGGATTTATCTTATGCTACTCTCCCTACCCCAGATGGAAGCATTTTCAAGTTGAATAGGGAGGTGTATAGGAAGTATCATGTTGAAGATCCTAAGAATCCCAAGAATGAGTTAAAGTGCATTGATAAAGGTCTTGGTAACTATGCCATCTTGTCTAATTCTATTGTGCCTTTTGAAGAAACAATTAAAGATAATGAATTAGACAAGGTATGGTACATGAAGTTTAATGGTTCTTTTTCTAGAGCAAGAAAGGGTGTCAGAATTGTGCTTCAATATCCAAGTGGTAAGATGTTGAAGTTTTCTTATAGATTGGAGTTTGATGCAACTAATAATCTGGCTGAATATGAATCTTTGATCCTTGGTTTGGAGCTTTGCAGAGATAGGGGAATACAATATCTAAATATCAAAGGTGATTCAGACTTGGTCATACAACAATTAAAGAATAAGTTTGCTTGCAAGTCTGAAAGGTTGAAAGGGTATAGGAATGCAATTTGGAATTTGATAGATGACTGAAGTGTTATAGACTTGATTGCAATTCCTAGAGATCAGAATTCAAAAGTTGATGAACTTGCAGTAGCAGCTTCCACACTAAGCTTCCAGACAGCTTGATTAATGAGAACATTTCAGTTGAAGTAATTTTCAGACCCTCGGTCCTAGATAACATGAACCATTGGCAGGTTTTTGATAATGACCAACAGATGGTTAAGTTTTTTCTCCACACACATGAATTTTTAGACTTAGGCATAAGTATGAAAGAGGAAGGTTGTAATTACACGGAAAATGATGATGAGGTAAAAGAACCACCTAAATGAGTGGTCTCTTCAGAAATGGATTTTGATAGACATGATAGTCATAAGCAAAAGGATGAATCAAAGAAAAATTTATGTGATTACCTTGAAGTCAATATTGGAACTGATGAAGAGCCTAGGTTGATAAAAGTAGGCAAGACTACCCCTATAGAAGAAATGAATGAAAATTTTAAATTATTAAAAGAATATAGGGATGTATTGGCCTTCAGTTATGATGAGCTCAAAGTCTATAGGGAGGATGTGATTCAGCATGTGAATCCTCTTAAGGAAGATACCAAACCCTTTAGACAAAAGTTGAGATAGTTAAACCCCAAGTTATCTCCTTTGGTTCAATAGGAGTTACAGAAAATGTTAGAAGCAGGTATCATTGCACAGACTAGACATTCTTCATGGTGCTCAAATTTGTTTGTTGCTAGGAAGAAGACTAGAAAAATCTGGATATGCATTGGCTTCGGGAATTTAAACATTGCTTGCACTAAAGACAACTATCCCCTTCCCAAGATGGAAACTCTGCTTCAAAGGGTTACAGGATCATGAATGATTTCCATGCTTGATGGTTTCTCGGGTTATAATCATATCATATTAAAAGTAGAAGATAAGCATAAGACAACTTTTACTACTCCATGGGGAACTTTTGAATATCTTTGGATGCCATTTGGTTTATCAAATGTTGGAGCTACTTTTCAGCGAGCTATGGATTATGCCTTCAAGGGGTTGATTGGTAAATTAATTGAAATATATCAAGATGATCTAACAGTATTTTCTAAGGATGGTAAAACTCGCATTAATCACCTTAGGCAAGTTTTGGACAGATGTAGAGAATTTGGAATTTCTCTAAATTCTGCTAAGTCAGTTTTCGGGGTAAGTGAAGGAAAATTGTTGGACCACATAATTACTAAAGATGGGGTTAAGTTAGACCTAGAGAGAGTTGAGGCCATTGGTAAAGTGCCTTTACCCACGTCAAAGAAACTTCTTCAATCCTTCTTAAGACAAACCAATTTTGTCCATAGGTTCATTCCTAACTATGTTGAAATCATGAAACCTATATATAAGCTACTTAAGAAGGATGTAAAATTTGAATGGAATTGTTAGCAACAATTCTTGTCTTGGGTGTAAGAGTATCCAGTTCTGCAGGTTGCACGACAAATGCCCAAGCGTATCATAGAAAAATCTCATTTCTGGTTACCAATCAAGCAAGCGAGTAGTCTGATTTCAACGACAAGGATCAATTAACGAAGCAGATCGATGGTCGGTGACTAATTGCAGTCAGCCGAGTCACGCCAAGTATAGCGCAGAAGTTTTCAAAGAGGTGAACGGTCAGAATTCTTCGTGGAGAACTCGCGAAGTAATGAGGGCCGTTGATCACGATTAATTGATGCGTGGGTTCATTTCTTGAACTTGGGGTTCGTGAGTTCGGAGGGCGGACCATATCCTTTGGTTGCGCGAGATCGCGAGTCGCGAGAATTGTAGAAAGGAAAAGAGTCATTACCTCTCAATATTTCACGGAGGGAGAGTGCCAAGGTTCAACACTCCAACTCACGAGGTCGCGAGTTGCGAGAGGCGCTATCACTTAAGCCCTAGCCGACGGTTACGCGTGGAGGGAACCGACAATAAAAAGAGCTATACAGTATTGCCGAGAAGATCTCAGCCGTCCATCCAAGGGGACACGTGGTGCATGATCAAGCCATGTTGTTGTTTCACCTATCGCAACTTTGAAGCATGAGGAGCAGCCTCCTCCCAGCCACGAGACATGAAGTGTCGAAGGCGTCCAGGACCCGGGCCCATAGTATTGCCAAGAAGATATCAGTCATCCATCCAAGGAGACGCGTAGTGCATGATCAAGCCATGTCATCATTTCGTCTATCGTAACTTTGAAGCATGAGGAACAACCTCCTCCCATCCATGAAACACGAAATACCGAAAGCACCTTTGAAGATAGGCACAAGGTCACAGCCCGTGGTCACTTGGGGGTGATAGAAAGAACTGCGCAAAGGGCCGAAGCATCGAGTTTAGCTGCAGAAGGGATCACTGTGTTCTCCAGGTGCCAGTTCAACTTGATATCAATCCTGATACCTGATCGGAGTGAATGAAGAAGAGAGAGGGTGGTTGAAACCTCACCTCACTTATTAATTGCAAGGTATGGATGTCCCGGCAGGAAGTCTACCCGAGATGGTCCTCTGTACTGGTTTTCCCACAGAAGCCATGCCGATGTCCTCGACTCACTAGGGAATTCTGCGTACACTAATTCAACATTTAAGGGCTCAAATACCCCTTAGCATGAGCCATGCAGAGTTAAGGTGGCGTATGACAGAGGAGTGCAGGTCGGATTTGATTGAAGAGACGCCCCATCCTGAAAGTCTAAGACGCCTCTGTTGGGCAAATGTTTTAGGAGTATATATACTTAGTTTTGATATTTTTCAAATCATTGATGGTAGAGCAGAGCTCCCGACTGTAAAGTTTTAATGATCATTCTAGTTCTATGGTTATGCATCTGTGTTTGAGATTTCTTGTTTTATGACAAATAGTTTTCTTGCTCCGTCTATGTTTTCGTCTTATACCAGAGAGTTCATGATCGAATGATTCGCATGAATTGTTATAGTTATGTTATGATAAAAAATTTGTCATTGCATTATTGTAGTCCTTGGTATTCTGTGTTTGAATATAAGAGGGTCTTGTGTTTGGGCACTTTCTTTTCCAGTGTGTTAGGAACCTGATGTTTATGACAGACTCTCGCACTCTTCTCATACAAGTCTTTCCCCCTGCTCACCCTTATTACAACTCACTATTTGAATTTTATCTAAGACCTCACTTGCCCATCCATGCTTGGCCTGGTTTCAGAGTTGAGACGATATTGTTATGAGTTTACTTCCATTTGATCACCCCTTTATAAACAAATCGTGACATTAAACTGATGGGTGTCGGGCTCTTCTCTTGCTGCAATCCAGGAGTGACTTCTGACGCTAATATTTCTGGCGCCGTTGTCGGGGACTAAGTTGAAGATTTTCCCTGGGCATAATGACATTGAGCCTCTTATTCTGAAGGTGCATCAGACATATGAGCCCTTAAAGATTGCTACTGTGCACCTAGCGACTCCACTGTGGAAACTCCATTGTTTCCACATCACTGTTTCAGCTGTGACTACTGTTAGCACACCTGAAAGCTGACCCTAAGGAGCTTTCTCGAGAAGGTTTCAGCAGTTGCTTTCTCAGCCTGAGAAGCTTCCTGGGGTAATGATAATGTTAATATCTGGCCTTTGATGGTGAACAAGGACCAGACACACTTGAAGATGCGTATATTTCACTTGGCGAATCCATAATTTGAGGATCGATTGACGTCTCCACTGGTTCAATATGGAGAAAATTCTGGCTCAAAGGTTTTCTTTCTGTGACTTT